>JAODAL010050150.1:0-27639 GCA_025379985.1 Phyllomedusa bahiana
TGTGCTCGAAAACATGTTTTGGGTTTCGACATGTGCAAAATCAACCCAAGAACAAAAGCAAAAGTCGTTGTGAAGATGCTGGCAGAAGCTGGTAAGAGTGTGTCATTATCTACAGTGAAGCAAGTACTGTATCAACATGGGGTGAAAGGCCATGGAAAAGCCTGCACTCACTCAAGGGTTGACGGTCTGACTTGGGGTGTATCATGACATTGCACTCCCCTTAGGGGTGCGCAAGGTCATCTGGATACGGTTTCCAGTTAACACCTGTCCACACAGGCACAGGGAGACCCAAAGAGTGCAAGAGTATACCCTACTTGCCCACAACCCTGAACAGCTGGAAGAGATCTGTTTACCCGCACTGGTGAAACAGAACTCTGCCAGCCTGGTAGACTGCCACCAGTTCCTCCATGGCTGTAAGCCTTGTCCGTTACAGACTTATAGCAGGCCCAGAACATGACTAGGGTAGCAATATTTTAGAGACCGAGAAAAATGGTCTCGTCAGATCGATGATCAACACAACAGATCCACTCAGGATTAAAGTTTAAAGATTTAATCACCTTGTATGCGAACTAGACAAAAAATACATACTTAGAGGTATAACTATACAGATATTTATCAGAGGTGCAAATACGAATATGGTTACAGACAAAGAGGCAGCAAGATGTGTCTATTTACTTTAGGTTCACCTTGTGCTGGGCACACATGGGGATTATGAATGTGGCCTTGCTCCTGTGTGTGGATACTCCTGGAATGCTAATGCAAGTATCCCCCCTCCAATAGAAGCAACAATGGCCCCACTTGGGCATCGACTTATAACTGTACTGGGACATCCCACCTCGCACACCCTCTCACGCCCTTCCGACGGTCTACACTCTCCTCCCTCTCGGGCCATGCAGTTTTTAGCCTCGGACACAAAATGGGTCATATCACAGCAGGGCACTGGGACAGAACCGAGACAGTGATACCATCAGAATTGGATGGGCCTAAGCTATGACTTGGTACCTAACACTAACATTCTGCTACATTCTTTTCCAAGCTTTCCGTTTTTCCCTGCCCGTGTGCCCTACCAACGCAGGAGTGACAGCTTTGCGTGTGGGAAGTTTCATATTTAAAAATATGAAACTGGGGTGGACCTGTGATGCACGGTTCTTGAATAAATACTTATGAAATATCAGCACCTGGCCATATTCTCCTCCCTGTGATGCTTGGGTCTGGGACCAGGACCCTTAGCAAGGTGCTAACTAAATTAACTGACAATCCTTTTGAGGCTCGGACTCCCTGCTGGGATGGTCTCCTATCTGGCTTGGGAGCAGTCAGATCTGGCACCTAAATTGGGGACATGTCCCTTTTGCCTAATTGATGGCTTCCTCAACTACAAGTGTTGCACAATGGGGGTTTGGATGACTTTTGCAATCCTGCAATCCTGAAAACTGATTGAATTTGAAGTTGGGGGGGGGGGGGGTACTTTTGTCATTTTCCTCACAGCCACACTTCCGGGAAGAAGCCATCACTCCAAAAGAAAAATATAAATTAATGTTTGAAAATGCACTCAGGAACAAAGTCCTACATATTTGGAGACATGTCCTGTGGTCTGATGAAACTAAAATTTAACTGTTTGGCCATAGTGACCATTGTTACATTTATAGGAAAGAGGAAGAAACTTGGAAGCCTAAGAAAACCATTCCAACTGTGAAACACGGGGGTGGCAACATCATGTTGTGGGGTTGTTTTGCTGCAGTAGGGACTGGTCCTCTTCAGAAAATAGATGGCATCATGAGAAAAGAGGACATTAAAGCTTGGGCGGAAATAGGTCTTCCAAATGGTTGCTGCCAAACTGGTTACAAAGTGGCTTAAGGATAACCAAGTGAATGTTTTGGAGTGGCCATCACAAAGCAATGATCTGAATCCTATTAAAAATGTATGGGCAAAGCTGAAAAAGGCAGGTGCGAGCAAGGCAACCTACAAACATGGCTCAGTTACACCAGTTCTGTCAGGAGTAATGGGCCAAAACTCCTACTAACTATTATGAGAAGCTTTTCAAGGATATCCAAAACGTTTTACCCAAGTCATACAGTTTAAAGGCAATGCTACCAAATACTAATGAAATGTATATAAACTTTTGACTCTGCAGAAAGTGACAAAAATACCTTAAAAAAATTATCTTTCATTATTCTGGGATTTGGCAAATATAAATAATATATTAAATAAATAATATGCAGTGAAAGAAATAATTAGTTGATCTCTTGCTGATTGTGTAAGTTTGCTCACTGACAAAGACATGAACAATCTATAATTTTAAGGTTAGGTTAATTTTAACATTGAGAAACAGAATATCCAAAATAAAATCCACAAAATCACATTGTATAAATTATATTAATTTCCATTTTTCAGAGAGAAATAAGTATTTGATCTCCTGCCAACCATTTAGAGTTCTAGCTCCTACTGACCAGTTAGATGCTCCTAATCAACTCATTACCTGCATTAGAGACAGCGGTCTTAAATAGTCAATTTTATAAAAGACTACTGTCCACAGACTCAGTTAATAAGTCAGACTCTAACCTCTACAACATGGACACAAGCTTTCTAAGGATGTCAGAGACAAGATCATACACCTGCACAGAGCTGGAATGTGCTACAAACCCATAAGTAAGACGCTGGGTGAGAAGGAGACAACTGTTGGTGCAATAGTCAGATAATGGGCAATCGACATCGATCTGGGGCACCATGCAAAATCTTACCTCGTGGGGTATCTTTTATCATGAGGAAGGTGAGAGATTAGTGGGACACGGAGTACTCACACCACTATGTGAATTCCCACCATAAGGAGAGACACCTACTCTGTTTGATGAAGAGAACTGCTCTAGCATCTCCATAGCAGAAACGATTGGAGATATGGATATGTGTTATTTGACCCACTGAGGAGTCCTTTAAATAGGATGAAACGCGTTTGGCGTTATTCTAGCGCCAAATTTCTGGTGATACTGCCCTATTGATTGAATTACTGGGTCAATTGGTGCAGATAAGTATTGGCACTTTTTATATACCCTAAGTTGATAACTTTATTATAGATTATTCTGGGTATTTTTGATGGGGTTAATCCTGTCTATTGTTTTTGTGCTATAAGCGTGTATACTAGTGCTTTTTCACATATCTATACCATTGGATTTACCTATTGTTATTTGTCACCCTCTTTTTTCATTTATTTAAACCGTCGCTTGAAAATAATAGTAAAATTTGGCGGCGCTCTGTACAGGGTCTAATTTAAGGTCCAGTACAGGAGTTTTTTACGGGGTCGCCCTTTTTGGGGCGGGTTCTCCGTCGTGTTAGGTAAACTTAGGGTGTCTAGTGTAGGAGACAGTTTAGGTTATCTGTTCTTCTACTGTTTGGTGTCCCAATATATTTTGTGTGTTTATAATTTTAGATTGAGTTTAATTAAAAGGTATATTTTAAAGGAGTAGTTTATTTTGCTGTGTATTTTTTTGCTTTTCTATTCCTATAATCTACGTATGTGGAAAGTTTTTGTGATTTTGAAGGTGAGAGATCAGCCTAAAACTACATGGGAGGAACTTCTTAATGATCTCAAGGCAGCTGGGACCACAGTTACCAAGAAAATCATTGGTAACACATTACATTATGGTTTAAAATCCAGAAGCGGCCGCAAGGTCCCCCTGCTCAAGAAGGCGCATGTGCAGGCTCGCCTGAAGTTTGCCAATGAAAACCTGGATGATTCTGTGAGTGATTGGGAGAAGGTGCTGTGGACAATTGAGACAAAAATTTAGCTCTTTGTCATTAACTCAACTCGCTGTGTTTGGAGGAAGAGAAATGCTGCCTATAACCCAAAGAACACCATCCCCACTGTCAAGCATAGAAGTGAAAACATGTTTTGGGGTGTTTCTCTGCTAAGGGCAAAGGACTTCCTCACCGCATCAATGGGAGAATGGATGAAGCCATGTAACATAAAATCCTGAGTGAGAACCTCCGCCCCTCCGCCAGGAAATTTAAAATGTGTCGTGGCTGGGTCTTCCAGCAAGACAATGAATCAAAACATACAGCCAAGGCAACAAAAGAGTAGCTTAAAAATAATCACCTTAAGGTCATGGAGTGGCCTAGCCAGTCTCCAGACCTTTATTCAATAGAAAACTTATGGAGGGAGTTTAAACTCCGAGTTGCCAAGTGACAGCCTCAATATTTTAATGATTTAGAGATGATCTGCAAAGAAGAGCGGACCAAAATTCTTCCTGACATGTGTGTAAACCTCATCATCAACTACAAAAAACATCTGACTGCTGTGCTTACCAACAAGAATGTTGCCACCAAGTATTACGTCTTGTTTGCAAGAGGGAGCAAATACTTTTTTTCTCACTGCAAAATGCAAATACATTTACATAATTTATACAATGTGATTTTCTGGATTTTGTTTTGGATATCTCTCAATGTTAAGATTAACCTACCCTTAAAACTATAGACTGTTCATGTCTTTGTCAGTGGGCAAACTTACATAATCAGCAAGGGATCAAATAATATTTACTTCACTGTAAAAGAAACAGCACAATTAAATATATATATATATATATATATATATATTAATATCATATATAATATAATATATATATATATGTAATTGTGCTGCTCTTTTACATGTATATTTATTTATTTATGCTTCTCTTTTATAAATAACATTTTTTAATTGAAATGAATGCTTACTTGATGTATTACAGGTACATGGCATCATGCAAGTCTTTGAAGGCACTTCATCATCCCTTTAGCCAAACATCAAACAAAACTTTTCCTCAAGCTTATAAAATATAAAAATCATAATGAATTTACCTTACTGCACTCCAGTGATGTCCTCCTGTGCTGACCACTAATGCTGTGCTCAGCATGGATACCAGGATGTGCATGTATAATGCGTATGTTTGCTTATATAATCTACTCGATTAAAACTCCCTTGACTCCACATTATCCATGTGCTGTATATCTCATTTTTTGCTCCTGTAGTTCAACCCACCATAATTTCTCTATACATTACCCAGAATGGTAATTACTGGACATTAAACACCAATTGAATACTAAAGTCTGCAGAGTACTACTACATTAAATGAGGTTACAGTAAAAGGGTGCTGTCGATATCTCAGAACCAGGTTCATATTGATATACGATCTCTGCTTTTATTGTCATATATAGTTACTTTGTTTATGACTACAGAGATTGTATTTGGTTTCTACAAATAACAAAATACAAAATGTTTAATAGATATACAAAAAAGGTCCAAAACAACAAAAGTGGTTTGTCTAACAATTGATCAGATTTATGTAGGCAAGTTTTAATTTTGTTTATAAGGCATGGCTTTAATATTTTTTTTTCCACTTTAAGTATTATGTAATTGTTTTCTTTAATAATTTTAGAGATCATTTAGACTCTGATTTAGGAACGCCAGCTATGCATCGTTTCATTAGACTAAGTGCCAATTAATCAAGCTTCAAATGATTGGAGAGATGTGGTCTTTATTTCTGTCTACTTATTAACTTTCATTATGTGCAATAGCTGAAGTGTAATTGTTAACAGGATGGATTATGCAGTAAAGTTTTTTTTTCTTATTACATTATATCTTCACAACACCCTTATTAAAGTGTAGCCAAGTGATACATTATGTTAAGAAGGTTTATAACATAAGGTGACAATGACCTTCCCTTTAATTAACTATGATGGAAACAAAGGTGAGGACAATGATGATGAAGCTTTGGTAGAAACCATAAATCATCAGCCCTACTGTTAGACAGGACACAGCTACAAATATAACCTTGCATTACATAGGTTAAACGAGAGTTCCATAGAATTTCAATCACAGGTACTTACTCGAGCACATGGTCATTTGCTGGCACTCTGTACTTATAATATGCTGGAATGACCTAAAAGTCCACTTCTCGAATATATACATTTTGTATATAGTATATATTCTCTTGTACTCTCTAAATTTTTTCTCCCTCACTTCTCCTCATTTAAATATTATATATTAATATTTATATATATATAATAAAATTTATATAAAATTTTAAAATAAATATATATAATATATATATAATATAATATATAAATATATATATATATATATATATATAATAATAAAAATATATATATAAAAAAAAACTTAAGGAGGAGAAAATGAGAGATAGCAGACATATTTATATATAAAATTCTCTGATATTCCTTAAAGGCACCCACATGATAATATACTTCTTAATTTTTCAGTCCTGAAAAATAACTTATAGTTTTAAAATATAAGCCTTTGTTGAGTCATGTTTATACTTTTATACCTTTGCATTGTAACAAGTGAATCAATTTTGCAAAGACATAATTGTAAACTTTGAATAAAAGTTTTGTTGCATATTTTTAAAACCCTTTAAAATATCCATTTTATTCACAAAAATAAATAGGAACATAAATGAATTAACACCCATGAGATTACTGAATGCAGGACAATATAGATAAAAGGAATATAACCAATATCTTAAATAAACATTAAACCTGAAAATGATTATTAAAAAACAAAAGATAAACTTGCTGATACTCTTTGAGAGTCTTGAGAATTATGTTCAAGGTTTTAACCATTACCACCACAACCAGTTTTGACCTCTATGACACAGCCCCATTTTTCAAATTTGACATGTGTCACTCTATGTGGGAATAACTTTGTGTTAACATAATTTTTAAATGTTTTTTTTCGACATTAGGGGTCTTATAAATTTAGTAGCAATTTTTAAAATTTTTAAGAACATTTGCAGCACAGATTTTTTTAAAGACCAGTCCAGTTCTGATGTAACTTTATGGAGCCTGTATGTTAGACACCTCATTTAAAAAAAATATATATTTCTTTAAGTATACAAAACAGTATTTAGAAAGTTTACTAGGCCACTAGTTTTTCAACAGAAATTTAACAGATATTGAAACAAAGTGGAGGTGAAATTTAAAAAAATCACTTTTTGGGCAGAAAAAAGCAGATGTTAACAGGAAAAAACATTGATTCCCCTGATTTCCCTTTTTAAAGAATATCTAGTATGATATTTGAGGCAACCACAGGTCTCAGAACTGGAGGACCATCTACTGGATATTCGGATATTTGTAGGCAACATTTCCGGTTTGCAGACACCTTAAGGAGCTAAAACTTAATAGACACTGGAGAAAAAGCACCACATATATTTGTTTGTCAACTGCTGTTGGGTGCATGGCAGGGCGTCCAAGGGAAGGAGTGCTATTTGGCTTTTAGAACACAGATTTTGGTGGGTGCCATGTCTTATTTGTAAAGCCCACAAAGTACCAGTACAGGTGAAACCTTGCAGAAGTCACCTCATTTTAGAAACAACACACAAAATGGAATTAATTTTTGGGCACATGGGTGTTTCAGAGTTTTTTCTAGCATAGAGCCATGAAAATGGGAAAAAAAAACAATTTCACCATTGTTATTTGAGTTTCTGTTTTACAGCTTTCGCCATGCAAATCTTTACTATGTGGATCAATATAATTACAACAACATCAATTTTATATGTTTGTTTTAAGTTTATCTATTTTTTATATATTCTATTTTATATATTCTATTTTTAGAAATGGTTTTGTAAAACAAAATGTGCTTTTATGTCATCATAATCTGAAAACTATTACTTTTTATTTCTCGGTATATAGAACTGTACAAGGGCTTGTTTTTTTGTAGAATGAGTTGATGTTTTCATTGGTACCACTTAGGGGTCCATGTATCTTTTTGATCACTTTTTATCACAGATTTTTGGAGGTGGGATGAACAAAATACAACAATCCTGGCGGTGTTTTTTAGCAGGTTAATATGACAACAGTAATACCAAATGTATATTTTTTATGTTTTAGTGTTTTTACACAATAAAAAATACTTTTTTTGTTTTTTTAAAAAAGAGAGAACCATAACTTTTCTATTTTTATGTGTAGGGGCTTGTTTATTGTGAGATGAGTTGACCTCTTAACTGGTACCATTTTAGGAGACACAAAACATTTTTAGCACCTTTTAATTTATGCATCACTGTACTATGATAGCCATAACTTTTTTATTTTGCTGTTAAAGGAACTGTGTACAAGTCTTTTTTTGTGGGATGAAACAACGTTTTATTTGGTACCACTTTGGGCTTCATATGACTTTTTGCTCTCCTTTTATTCCATTTAATGTGTAGTGGGATGAAGAAAAATTATCTCAATTCTTCTTTTTTTTTATTTTATGGCATTCATTATGTGGGTTAATCCCTTTAGCAGCAGAACTGAAAAGGCCTTAATGACCAGAAATTTTTTTTCTGCTTTTGCCTCCTTGTGTTGCAACATTCGTAACTTTTTTATTTTTTTCATTAACACGGTTGTATGAGGAATTTTTTTTATGAGGGAGAAGTTGTACTTTTTGGGTGCATAGTTTGAGTTTACATATAAATAACTGCAGAATTATTTTTACATGTTTATTTTTTGTTTTTGTAATAATTTTTTACACCATCCACATTTCACACTAAATAACCTGTCAAATTAATTCTACAGGTTATTACGATTGCATGGATACCTAGTATGTGTAGTTTTTTCGTGAAATGTATGCACAATAATCTTGTATTAAATATTTATTTTTACATGACTGGACTGCAATGTATTTGTAACAATACTGGTGGACTCCATGTAACAATAAACAACACATAAAAGTACCCCAGTACTGATATGAAGTAGCAATATGAAGCATATAAATCAAACTACTCACTGCTAGTGTTGAGCGATTACGTTGGCCATCGACATCGGTCGATGGTCGATAGTCGACCATCATCGACAAGATAAATTTGATGGTCCGATGATAGATTAGGATCGATGACCATTAAAGTCTAGGGAGAGCAAAAAACACCTTCATTCTTACACACAAACAAGAGCTGGAGAAGCTGGAATTAAAATCCACAACAGTCAAATGGATACGTGCTTTCATTTTAGGCAACACACTTAGGTTATAAAAGCCACAGAAAAAAAATCACCAGACCATTCACTATCCCAGTCTTGTACCCAGCATAACCCTTAAACCTGCATCACCCACAAATTAAAAAGTGCCAGAAGGCAGTAAGATTTGAACCATCATTTTACTTGAACTGGACATTGAATATCCCTGTCCTGGAATGCAGCATGAAACCCCAAACCCGCATGACCCCCAGATTAAAAAGTGCCGGAAAAAAGGAAGTCTTCAACCACCATTTTAGTTTTTTCTGGACATTGACTATACCCCTTCCTGGGCCCAGCATGAGCCCCAAACCTGCATGACCCCCACATTTAAAAGGCCGGAAAAAGGGGTCTTTCAACCACCATTTAGTTTCAATGGACATTGACTATACCTGTCCTGGGCCACAGCATCAGCCCCAAACCTGCATGACCCCCACATTTAAAAAAGTGCCGAAAAAGGAGTCTTTCAACCACCAATTTATTTTGACTGGACATTGACTATACCTGTCCTGGGCCACAGCATGAGCCCAAAACCTTCATGACCCCAGTTTAAAAAAGGTCCCGGAAAAAGGCTCTTTCAATCACCATTTTATTTTCTGGCCTTTAGACTACCCTTTGTCCTGGGCCACAGAAATGACCCAAAAAACCCGGGCATTGACCCCCGGGGATTAAAAAGTCCCCAAAAAAAGAAGTCTTTCAACCACCTTTTTATTGAATGGACATTGACATACCTGCCCTGGGCCACAGCAGGGAACCCCAAACCTGCTTAAACCCCCAAAATTAAAAATGTGCGGAAAAAGGAGTCTTTAAAACCACCATTTTAGTTCACGGGACTTTATATGTCCCTGCCGGGGAGCGCTTCCCCCCCTTAAATGAGGCGGCCCAAAATTGAGCTTCACTTGGAAATATGGTGGTTAACGCCCCTGTTCCCCCGGGTGCCCTTTTTCTTGGGGATTTCTTTTCTCAATTTTTCTCAACTTTTGGAGGAAATTTTCTCTGTACTTTGTTTTCTGTCCCCTGCTCCATAAAGCCATGTCCTCTGAATAACCTACCCTTGGTCAAGTTTTTCCTGTACCCCTTGTACAATTCAGAGGATTTTTTTACCAGTTTTTTGACATGCAATTTTTTTAGTAGTTTTTTTCTAGAAAACACTTTTTTAAAAAATGGAGGAATCCCACCATATCTTTGTTTCTTTTTTTTAATTGTATTAAAGGGGTTTTTGTCTCAATACAGGGATTGATAGCTATGTTAAAGATCTTGCAAAAACAAGTCATTTTGCAATATGTTCCATTAACAGGTCCTCCTATTCCTTTTTCTGACGCCCATCCCCCTTGGCCACCTGACAATTGTAAAGAAGAAATGTCTGTTAGAAAAAAATTTTTTTTTTAAATAGGCCCCTGTAAAAAGTGCATGTCACAGAAAAATCCCCCAAAAAATTCAAAGCATGACCCTTGAGCCACTTTGGACAATTGTAAAGAAAAATGTCTGTTGAAAAAAACATTTTTTTTAATAAACCGTGGGATAGCTGATGTCACCACAATCCCCCCCAAAAAATTCAAAGCATGCCCTTGAGATTTTGGAAAATTTGGGAAAGAACAAATGTCTGTTAAAACAAAATTTTTACCACAATGCTTTGCTGACAAGGGCTCGTCCGCACTGACCTTTTGGGTTGGCTTTTTAAAAAACGGGCAAGGATGGGCAAGCTCTTTCACCTCCCTCCACTCTCGGTGGTCAACACCCCGAGGTCCGCACCGGCTTGTCGGGCCTGTGTCACTTGTACTGCGTAAAGCATTGCGCTGCTGCCACAATCGCGGGAAAGCATGTGGAGGGGGGGAATTCAGCGTGTTGCCACGTCAAAAATGAGAGGGTTGACGGGGTGGCCGTGCTGACGCTGAAAAGCAGCCAGGGGGGGTGAAGCAGGGTGCAACGGGGGGAAAGTGAAATTTAGATTCGAGCCTTTCCCCTCAGCAGCAGTCCAGCCCCGGAAAAGCTCTTTAGAAATATCTGGACGACAAGGTTCATGACATGTGCGGGAAAGGGATGTGCCCCCACCTCCCGATCTTAATGGCGGCCACAGATTTTGCCCGTTATCGCACACCACCTTCCCCTGCACAAGTTTTTGGGCACCCAGCCAGCGCTCGGTCTGTACCGGGGAGAGCCGTCCACACCCCTGACCTGTGTGGGGACGGTCTCCAAGACAGATTAATTTCTAGGGGCAGTGATCCACCAGGGGGCCCTTTGGGGGAAAGAACCCTGCACCATCCCGCGGTTTTGAAGGCGTGCGCCGACCCCTGAGACCCAAGTCCCCCCCAGAGAATCCACCCCGCTCACCCAGGAGTGTCACAGAGATATAGCGGCCTTGGCGTGCTTATAGCCCTGTGTCGGTGGCAGATGGACTTTTGGCCACAGATGCAGACAATGCGCTTGAATTTTAGATGACCCGGGGCTGGCCAGGGCAGGGATGGCTTTTTGGCAAAGAAATCCCTGTCGGCATCTGGTAGGGGGGCAGGCAAGGGCATGACGGGGCCCCGGAACCCTTTTTGTGTCCACCGACGGAAAAGGCAACTTTCCCAAAGGGCCCAAAGCCGGGCAATGCGACTTCAGGTTTTTGGTTTTGGGTGGTTTGGGTTAAAGGTTTCTTCTGCTCCCAAAATGGAAACGAAGGCGGTGCTGAGGGCCGTTTAAAAAGGCATGCGGTCGTCAAACTGGGGAAAGAGAAGGGGTAGGTTGGGTCTCTGGTGGGCGGGGTACCGGGCGCGGTGGGACTGAAGCGGAGGTGATCCCTGACATGACCTGAGAGACATGGGCAGTGAGGAACGCTTGGTGGGGGGGAGGAGGGGGGAGGCGGAGACAAGGGTGTGACAGTGGGGGGGCCCGGCGACGGTCTGGCCTTTTTTGCCGTGTTCCCTCCATTTCAACTAAGCATTCGCTGCATGTGACTAGACATGTTGGTGGGTTTAACCCCAAAGGGTTCTTCCTCACTTATGCTTTTATGGCAAGGCGGCAAAAGACATCGCTGGGTGAATAGAGGTTGCTAAAAGAAGGCCCAGGCTTGAGAGGCCCTGGACCTTTTGCGGCGAAAAGGGCGGGAGCGGGGTTTGCGCTGACCGGGCGGCGGAATCATATCGCGGATTTCGACCCCCCCTGCCCCTTTTTGAGGAGAACCCGTACTGCACTCCCCCACATTATCTCCTCGTCCGTGATGAAGCGCTTGAAAGCAAATTCTGCTGAAAAGACCAGTTGGACCGCAATGTCCATATCATCATCAAACAGGTGACTTCTGGGTCTGATTTTCTGCATCCGGAATGCGGGCTAAAGCAAGGGGAATGCAAGGCTTTGTGGTCTGGATTTTTGCGATTGCCGGGCTTCCTTTCCTCCTCTGATGGCTTTCGTAACGGGGTAGAGCAGAGAAAATATCTTTTGCCTTTTTATCTTTTGACATCCCTTTGACCCCCAAACCCCATTTTGTCAAAAAGGGTCTTCAAAAATGGATTATCCACAGTGGTGGGTACACGAGTTTACTTTTTTGGGCTGTTCGTTTGGAGGATGCTGTGATGCTGATGACGACATTTGTGGGGGGGTGACTGGGAGGACGAGGAGGTAAGACTGCTAGATCAGGTTGCATTAAAAACCACTGAAAACAGATTGGCGACGCTGTTCGTTATGAGTTCACAGGGCCCTGACCAGCGATGACAGGGCCCACGGGCGCAACCCACGTCCCCTGGATGGTGTTGTACCCTCAAGGAAAGGGGCCCCCTTCCCTTACCTATACCTCCCTGTCCTACCCCCCCTTGCCCCGCTTACCACCTGCATTTCGCTCCATGTTCAAAAAATAAAAATTTTAGAAGTATGGGGAAAAGTTTTTGGGGAAAATCTCTTATTAAAAAACGGCAATACAGCTATTCTCAAATCCCTCAAATAAAACAAAAATTTCTGTATTCCATTTAACTGCAAAGTAGATCAAACAAAAAAGTGGTCTGCGCCAAAGTGAAAAAACACGTTCTGAAATGTATTCGGGTAATACAAGGGATTTTTGGCACCTTTCAATTCACCTGTGGTGACTCCAAATTGCTGTATTTTCCCTTTAAGTGAAGGGGGCCTCAAAGATCAAAGTGTAGTGCGCCAAAGTCAAAAAAACACGTATCTGTAAAAGTATTGGATAAAAAAAAAAGGATTTTTTGGCACCTATCAATTTACCTGGGAACAACACAATTGCTGGTTTAAAATTTTCTGCAAGGTTTGGGTTATCAACAAATTGGCTGGGGAAAAGTAAAAAACAGTATATTAATTATTCGGAAATACAAATATTTTTTTGCACATTTCAAAAACACCTGTGGTGATACAAAATTTTGTATTCCATTTAAGTGCAAGGGGCCTCAATAAAAAAGCTGTTTGTGCGTCAAAGTGAAAAAACAGTATTGAATGTATTCGGATAAATAAAAGGTATTTTTTGGCACCTATCAAAATTTACCTGTGGCGACTCAAAAAGCTGTATTCAAATTTTAAATGAAAGTAGATCTATCAACAAAGCTGGCCTGCGCCAAAGTGAAAAAAAAACGATCTGAATGTATTTGGTAATCAAGGTATTTTTTTGGGACCTTTTTAATTTTACCTTGGGGTACAAAATTGCTGTATTCACATTTAATGCAAGGTGCCTCAATGAACAAGCGTAGTGCCCAAAGTCAAAAACACGTTCGTAATGTATTGGAAAAAAAGGTATTTTTTGGCACCTTCAATTCACCTGTGGTGTAAAAATTTCAGTTTCACATTTAAGTGAAGGTGCCTCAATGAACAAAGCTGTAGTGCGCCAAAGAAAAAAAAAACTATCTGAAATTTATTCGGTAATAAAGGTATTTTTGGCACCCTTTTAACCTGTGCTGCTACAAAATTTCGGATTTAATTTAAGCAAGGTGGATATATCAACAAAGGGGGAATGGGGGAAAATTTAAAATGAAACACCTTTCTGAAAAGTATATGTAATTAAAGTGGATTTTGCACTAAAAAAAGGACCTGAGTTACTAGAAAAGATTTTGTATCCTAAAAAATTCGGCTGCCCAAATCCAGGAAATATTTCAAAAGAAAACTTTAATATAAAGCTATTGCAGTTTATTGTTACACTAAGTCTTTGGGGAACTTTATCCAGTATTCTTTATAGACTTGTCTGTGTTTGCCCCCGGGCCACCCCCCCCCCCCACACCCCTTTCCGTGACTTTTTCGCGGTAGATGCCTTTTAAAATTCTTACCCCAACTACAAAAAATTTCAATCTCTATCTTTAAATTGTAAGGATCACAGTAACAGTAAGCTTTCTCTGTGAAGAAAAAAATAATTTCGCTGAGCTGTTTGGACACAGGCAGAGCGCACGTCCTACTGCTATGAGACGCTGAAAGACACTGAGGCTGAACGGGAAGGGCTGTTCTATGTAAAACGAGGTCATGTGATTTTCCAGCCAATCGCAACCATACACATCCCAGTCAGACGTCGCACACACATCTCACCCTGCTCTATTCTGTAAGCTGTTTTGCTGGCCGCCTAAATGACAGGAAGCGCCGAAAATGGCTCGATCTTATTAGATGTTGCACAGATTTTAACCTAAATTATCGCATGACCTAAAAATTTCGATCAACATAAAAACTGTGCCGATTTCAACTTTGTCGATAATAATCGCTCAACACTACTCACTGCTAGATACTTGGGAAAATGGACCGTGGGCAGAGTAGACGGGTGAATGGTTGGTGGAGATTCAAATGTGGGTACACTCCAGGAATGATGGAGTAATGACAACAACTGTCTCTTGCTAAATGTCCCTAACACTACACCTCAAAAGCTTGTCCTATGATTACCCCTAACACCTGAACTTCTATCGTTTAAGTGAACCCTAACACCTATACCTCATGTATGTCCCTAAGCTACACCTAACCCTAAAACATCAAGCAGCTCTTGATCTCAGACTGTCTAAGGCAGGGCCCAACAGAAACTAGATAGACACCAAATCAGTTTTTCTCAAAAATTACAACTCCAGAGCCTGACCGGAATGAACTGAGACAAGAATCAACAAGATACTTTAGTCTGACATGATTTAAGTGGAAAGCAGATAACAAGAAAGGACAATTCAACAAATTAGGATGATACATGACCCATCAACATTCTAGACTAAACAGAAGACATGAGCACAAGACAGAGACACACATAAACAGAACTTTCGCTATCAACCCCTCTCCCTGCAGGAAAGCTAGGAACTTATAGAGAGACTAGCAATTAACCAATCCTTTACTTAATAAGCAAGGCTATGCCACATGCTCAGCTGATGTGCAAAGCTTGTGAGCTGTTGCCATGCCACCACTCCAAATAAAACATATAAAACCTAGCTGACAGCCAATACCACACCACTGATGGTAAAAGCTGACAGCTGTTCATAGCACCGCCAATAGAATTAAACATCTTTCTACCATACTGTGCCCCTGGCATCATGATATCACAGATAGGCTAGAACTCTTTGTTAGGCTTCCGGGCTGTCATAGCAACTATTGGCACCACATGATCACAATGAGTGCCAATGGAGATAGAGCAAGTCCCTTTTCTCTGTCAATCCCTTTAGGTGCGCAGTCACAATTGGCAGGGCGTTTAATAGGTTAATCTGTTTATAGCGATCCCAGTTATTACTGCAGGTCCCCAGCTGTAATATACAGATGGCTCCCTGTACTGATTGTGTGGGCTCAGATTCTTAGTCCACATAATGCCTTTGATGTACAGGCATGTCAATTTACGGGAGCCCCCTCGTAACCATGACGTATCTGTACGTCGAATGTCATGAAGGGGTTAGTATTTTGCAGATGGGGAAGAAGGGGGTAGTTCCTGCTGCAATCATTTGTCTTCCAGACAGAGGATAGTAAGGGGGACATGGCTATTCCCCTGCAACACATAAATAAGAGGAATACACAGTGGTATAACTATAGGGGTCGCTCCGGATTCAAAGAGAGGTGCTTGGCGGGGGAATGGAGAACAGGTGAGTATTATTAAATTTTTAATATGGGGGTCTGGACACCTACCTACCTACTGAGAGAAGGCTTTATTTGCCTACCTACCAACTTGAGGGTCTATGTACCTACTTACCTACCGGGGAGCACTATATACCTACCAACTGGAAGAAGTCCTATATATCTACATACTGGGGGATCAATATTTCCATCTACTTACTGGGGGACCCTATATATCTACCTACCTATTGGGGGAACCCTATATACCAACCTATCTACTGTGGAACCCTAAGTACCTACTTATTGGGGGCCCCCATATATATATCTACTAAAGGGGCCCTATATGCCTATCTACCTACTAGTGGGGCCTATTTACCTACTTACCTACTGGGGGGACCCTATATACCAACCTATCTTCTTGGGCAACCTATGTATCTACCTATTGGGGGCTCTATATACCTAACTACTGAGGGGAACCCTATACCAAAGTGAAACTTTACCTACTTAATAGAATGAGTCTGTCTACTTATATGCCTAATGTTTAGGGTCAAACCTTCCTAAAAGGAGCTAGAGGTGGCAGGCAGATTGGTATACCTTATCTATATGGGTGTGTTTCACAAATGAGGGACCTATAATCAGCTAGGGGAACGTTCACTGTTTGGGGCACAGTTACTGTGTGGGGCAGCAAAGGGGGTATTATTACCATTTGGGGTGCTATGTATAGGCAGTTTGTACAGAGGTGGGAATTGGTAGGGAAGTGCTGTAAAAGTGAGACATCAATCATGTTTGTGTGGTAAATTCTGAAGGGACAAGTTGTAGTTGGGAGATGTCATGATGGTCTGGACTGGATGAAAAAAGAAATGGGAAAGAGAAGGACTCATCAGAGATATCACCTGTGAGTCATTGGATGTAACTGTGCTGTAATCACTTGTATATTTGCAGAGTACCTATGTACAACTGGTAGTTTCCACTATATGGTCACTGTATGGTGGTAATAGTAGTCTAAGTGTAATGGTTTATATACTGTAAGAGTACAATGGTTTTATTCAGTCACATTATGTTGGTGGTCTGTGGTCATGATGTGGCGGTATTATTTGGTCCTTGTATGTTGTTGTAATTGAGATTATTGGTCTTGATATATTGATTTCGTCAGTTACATTATGGTGGTATTAGTCACTATAGTTATATATGGGGGTAGTTATATATGGGGTATTATTTGTTTTTTGTATATTGTTATTGGTATGATTAGTTTTGGTGTACTGCTTTGGTTAGTCATATTATGATAGTATTTGTCACTATATATTGATGATGTGGTGATAATCTGGCCCTTGCATAGCTACTTACCCATAAAATGCAGATATCATGTCAATTAAACTGTTCAAAATTGGTGTAAACTCTAACAAAAACTAAAGGTGACATGTTTGAAAGGGTTTTCACCTTTTTTCTGGCATACAATGCACCTAACTGAGTCAGCTACGATGTGTAATGCGCCTAACGTATGTGTTAGGCGCATTGTTTGACTTGACACTTTTGAATGCGCCTAACATGAAGTGTGTTCTGGGGGTTTTATGGTGGTGTGTCGCACCAGATTTGTAAGATTAGACACATATGAATGTGGTTCGGCAAAACTAGTCGCATTACTGCTCCGACAGTTAGACCTATTTCAATGCGGTCTGCCTGAGCCTGAGGAATCGAAGTGAAGCTAGATTTGCTGTAAGGGGCACAAATATCCAATATTTCTCAACTAACACCAGTACCTTAATAAAAAGACATTTCTAAAAATTATCAAATTATATAAAATTAAATGATCGAAATTTACTAAAAATTTTATCACATAAAATTAATATAAAATACATAATATCCCAAAAAAATAAACATATCTCCTATAAAATGTATTTAAAATTAAAAGAATCTAAAACTAATTTTATAATTTTTAAATAACCCACTGATGATGTTCAGATTTATAAAATTTTAATTTTGACTACATTAAATTTAAAATGTATTTTGCAGCTCTCAATTTTTATTCTACATACGGTAAGAGCCAGCACACGACAGGTCTTGCTGGGACCTGTGGTCTTCCAAGCAGGATCAGTACCATAGTTTCTATTCACTGACATGCTACTCGAATTACTTTTCTCTTATTTCCAGCCTATCTATAGCCTTTATACATGTTAGGCGCATTACTTATGCGCTTAAGTTCCGTAACGCGCCTAACACATGTACGCACAAAATGCACAAAAAACACTTTCATACATCTGGCGCATTATACACTGAAAATGAGACTCGACAATTCACTTCAATGCGCCTTCCTTTATAAATATTGCCCTAAGTCCAAAAAATAAAGACACAATTGCATTTCTTTCCTGTTCATCCCACATTTTTTTTGGTGGGGGAGATGAGGCAAGGGGGAAGGAGAACAGACAGTTTGGCTTCTCGACTAGTTTATCTTTTTTTTGTTGATTGGCCCGATTTCAAATGCATTTTCTTCTATTAGATAATCCCTTTAAGTAGAAATTATTTTCTACACCGCAGACATCCATCACGTCAAGTAGGGAATTTGTTGTTGAAAGTAGTGGTCCACAGCCATTGTCCAAGGATAAGGAGGTCGAAGAAGAAGTTGTGTTTCGGGGCCCATTAGTCTTCAGCTACGCCTCTGGGAAGTGATGGTATTATTTATTGGTTTTATTGCATGTTTTCTATTTTAAGTGTTCCTTTATTGTCTGAATAATTCAAAAATATTTTAGAGAGAACAATGTGTTACTATAGTCTTACTAGATATCTCCCAGAATGAGCTACTTAAGAACTAAAGAAAATGCCAGTTTATTAATAGACAATATTTAAAACAAGTTAAAGTCACTTCAACAAGAAAAATATATTTGGAACAACTTTCCAACATATCTTTCCGTTGGTTAGAAGGTTTATGTAGGACCTAAGAATTGCATATGTCCAATTGAGCATATAGAAAAACAAAAACAGTTCTACTGAGACAAGAAAGGGTGCTCGCATTATGGACCTGTGTTAGGACTGTGACTAACCTTTTTATATTATTTTTATTAGTAGCTCATTTAAATGTTGAAACTGTAGAGCAATATTCTTGTCTTTTATTTTCTCATTGTTATTTTTCTAATTTTTTTGTCTTTTATTCAAAAATTGGTTACACTTATCTTCATCACCCTTGTCTTACAGTGTTACTTGATTAATAACCTAGGGAGTTATAGAGATCTTGCAGAGGTTTGCATTTCAGGGAATTTTCCTTGATGAAGAAAAAGGGGCAAATAGGAAATAAATAAAACACCTTCTTTTGTTATTTTTATGATATTTTTTCTTTCATTCAAATATTGGTTACATTTATCTTTGTTACCCTTGACTTAGAGTTTTACATGATGGTTAATCAAGGGGAATATAGGGATCCTTTACAGGTTTGGCATTTCAGGAAATTTTCCATGATATAGAAAAAGGGGTAAAATAGTACAGGAATAAAACAATGAATCCAACCACATTATTATGATATTAAAAGGGTATTCCCATTTCAGTGATTATTTTTAAACATGTAGGCAAAAAGGTATAAAAAGACTATTATTAAATACATTGCTGTTCTGATATTGCTTCCCTTCAGAGTTATAGCAAATCTTATCTACTGATTTTGTACACAAGCTTTCATAGGTTACCAACCACCTCTCTTTCCTCTAACAGGCTGTAGAAGCAATGGCCGGGATAGTGATGTCACTCCCTGCTGTTTATTATCAGCAAGACAGAACTTGTTTATGTTACCTACTGACAAACTTCAACCTTTCAGAGCTCTGTGGCCTTGTGCACTGCTGTTTAGAAGCCTTCATCACCAATGCCCCTCTAACAGGATCAGCTAGGAATAGCAGAGCTAAAATGTCAATCACTGCTGAAAACAACCTACAGCCTGGACAGGAGGTATGAGTCTGAAATTGGCTGTGGCTCTGTGATAGAGCATGGTAAGAACACCCCTTTAACGCTCTTTATTCATTTTAATAGTAAACATTGACTTTATAGTCACTATATGCTCTTTTTATAAGAGGATTTTTTTTAGTCACTTAGGGGGACATGTCTGAAAACTGTCTTGGTCTAAGGCTTTTCTTGTTGCCTATAGCAACCAATCAGTGTTCCCCTTTCATTTCATATAGTGCTTTGAACAGTAAAACAGTACTAAGCTGTTTAAACTGGACATCATGCTTGTAGTCACCTAAAAAACATCAAAGTTTGAAATATTTCCTTTATTAATAAAACCTTACATTTTAAAAAGTTCACAAAACATTTATCTATTTATTTTATTCATTTATAAAGCACCATTATATTCCACGGTGCTGCATAGAAAGTGTCATTAGTCACAGTGGTCCATATTTTTTGGAGTGTGGGAGAAAGAGTATTCAGGAGAAACCCACACAAACATGTTCCAGATGTCCTTGGTAGGATTTGAATATAGGACCCTGAATCCCAGAGCTGCAAGACCACTGAGCTACACTGCTGCCCATTTCTCTGCAGTCAATTGTGGACTGGTTGCCATTTTTGACTAGTAGAAAACAGTGAATTTCTGGAAGGGTAGCATTTAAGAAAATAACATTTTGGGATATGAATAATTCCAGAAGGTTTTGCCTAAAAATGCACTTTAAGACTTGTGATAAATAAGTCTTTAGCATGCTCACTTTAAATTTATGTTTATTACTATCTCTAATTCTAAATTCAATTCAGGATCTGTTGGTTGATATACTGTTATGGTAACAATAGTGTTAGGTGGCCAAATGTAAAACATATTGAGTAGAATGGATCAGCTTTAATATATTTTTTACATTTTGCTGAAAAATTATTGAAAAGGCAAACGACATTATTCTTGATGCACTTAGCTAAAAACATAAGATGCAAAATGCTAATTTCGGAGTAAGGAGCTGGCCATGCAGAGACAAATGTTAGTAGATTGTAGATGATTTTGGCAGGAAATGTTAACAATCTAACGTATTGAAGTTCCAACATCTGCAATTAGGGAAACAAAAATGAGATAAACTAGACTTCAAAATGCATGATTATTTGATCCGTAGAAGATAAATGTTGTTTAAAGGGGTTGTCCGGGAATTTCAAATGTTCATTGGTCCACTGGTGTATGATTAAAAATAGATAAAAAAAAAGAAGCATACTCACCTCTGTGATGCTCCCGCAACTTTCCGGTGGCCATCCGGGCAGCACAGTGAACGTCCATTGTTCACGTGCTATGTGCAGCCAATCACAGGCCACAACGTCATGTGCAACGAGCCTTTGTAAGTCCTTGAACGCCCCTTTAAGCTTTCATGTGATCTTTTTAGTCTTCACCTCAATACAAAAAAATTTATTTCCTGGCAAGCATGTATTTTAAGTATTGATTGATTGTTACTTTGATGCCATTATATGCTTTTTATATGGTTTACTTTATTAATATTTTCAGAAATGTAGCAAAAGAGACAAAAAATTGCAAATAAAATATGTGCATTATCAACTCATTAAACAGAATGTAGGCTCACTTTTATTAGTTGAACAAATTGCAAGATAAAATGTGTTTCAAGATGTTAGGCACCTGTGATGCATTACTTTAATGATAGAATCATACATACCATATCTTCATTAGCATATCTTCACAACTAACTCACAGAGAAGACCAACTGAATCCAAATAGATGGAACATGGACATAGAAAAGCAGGTTTTAGGAGACAGTACTTCACTAACATTCTTTTATTGATATTTTAAGTCACTATTATTTCAGAAGTGGGTAAAATAAATGTGAGTTTTAATGTTAGATTTCACTGTCCTAAATGTTTAAAGAAAGTCTAACTTGTTCCTGTGCAGCATGTGTTTATTTTGGCATTTTAAATTTGACCTTTTGAACAAAGAAAAAATATATTATGCTCTCTATACACAAAACCTCACATTGACACATTTTCATCCAGAATATTTCTATTTAGAAGAAATAGAGAATGCTGCTGATTTTATATTGAAATCCTGTCAGCTGCATTAAAATCTCATACTAGAATGGTGCACACAAAATTTCAAATGTCAAATATTAGTAGAGTCTCAACATGTGACATCAAAAGAGTGTAAAAATTGAACATTAGTATTGTCAGCGTGTCACCTTTGCTTTTAACTACCATTTCATACTAATACCAGACTAATACATATTTATCTCAGCCACAATAGAGAGCTCTTGGAAATAGCTTTAAAAATGCTGAAATAATTATGAAATGTAAATGTTAAAAACTCGATGACAAAATATGGTTCAGTTCTTAGTACAGGACCTGTGGCTTCTCCTGACATGTTTTAGTAAGCAATTGTCTTACACATGAAAAAACAATTCTGGAGCATCTTCACTTAGCACTCTGTGCATTGAAGTTCTTCTGGTATTTCAACTGGAAATTAGTTTTGAAATTTTTAATTGGGTATTACCAGTTGTGATGTGTCCCAGCCCAGTCTGACACTGTCCAAACACTGCCAACAGAGTTAGTAGATACAAAGTTCAAACTCTTCAACTAGGGGTGTCAACGTCAAAGAACTATGTGCAATTATTGCTGTGCCATCTATTTACCAAGTCGATTAAAAGTAAGCCTCTCGTAATATCACCACTAGCCAATAGAGAATGCTGTTTTACATCACTGCAAATCACCATACTCATTGGATTCCTGTGGTTCCAGCATATACTCTTAATACAGATATAGGTAAGAACTATCATTGTTTTATTTTTATATTGTATCTTAAGTATTTTCTTTCACTACTTTTAACTTTTTTGTCATTGGTAAAATAGTAAAAAAAAAAAAAACTATTTTGGATGATTTGTGTAGATTACTTATTGTCACGGACAGCGCCGCAGCCCAGGGGATGGGCTGTGGACGTGTCCATTCCCCGACCCCCTCTCCAGTACCGGGGGCGAGTGGCCCCGCGGTCCGTGTGCCGGACCGTGGGCCCACTCGTCCCCCGGAGGTCAGGTACTCACCCGACCTAGCTCCTGACTCCAGGCGCTCCTTTGCCGGCCGATACGCGCATCCCCACTCCCTAAGGCGCGCACGCCGGCCTTCTCAGATTTAAAGGGCCAGAGCGCCGGTAAGTGGTTGTTGCCGACTGCTGACCCTATATAATGGCTCCTCCTCCAGGGATCCCTTCAGATCTTTTTGTGCCCTTGGAGCCAAAATGAGAAATTTTTTTTAACTCAAACTTTGATTTCCGTGTACCGTAACCCCTTTTGCTACCAGTCCTCCGACAACGAACCTCTGCCGCCCGCCCTGAAACCCACCCCTCTGTCCCCGCTTTCGAGCCCGCCTTACGATTTTGTACCCAAAGCTTACCCTTGGCTGCCACCAAAGCAAGTCCCGGGCCCGTGGAAGCGACCTGGTAGTTTCCCCTCCGCAGCAATCCAAACCCCGCTTTTTCGGCGGGGTCGGGGGAAAAACCGGGGTTTTAAATTAGACCTTTCCCCTCCCTGGGGGGGGCTTTTAAAAACCCTCGGGTTGCGGTTTGGGCCCCGCGGGTCCACTACCGCTTAAACCCTTTCACTTTTACAGAAAAATCTCTAAAAAACCCAATTTTTTTTCCCCTGGGGTTAATTGCGGGAGTAAAATTACATTTTTTATAGGTTTTTATTATGTTTTATACTACATAATAAATTTCTAAATTTTAACTTAAAAATGGAAATGGTTTAATTTGTTTTTTCGTTCTTTTTGTACTAAAAATTTAACAGAACAAACCCTTGCCAAAAAAAAAAAATATATATATATCTAAATGCAAAAATTTATGTCCCAACAAAAACTTATAAAGGGAAAAATTTTACCTGTGGCATTTTAAAAGGGGTCCCTTTAAGAACCTTCAAAAATGCTGAGAGCAAATACATAAAAAAGGGGGAGAGAAGTGAATAACGTAGGTTTTGTAAAAATTGTATTTTTTGTAATTTAAAAGATGGGGGGAAATTCTCAAAATTTCCCGGTTTCCCCTCACTTCCCCGAATTTTTCCCAAAAAAAAAACTTCGTTCCGAATTTCTTTGGGGGAATCACGTTTAAAAAAAAGCTATTTCCCCCTGCACAGAGCCCGCAAGGGTGGGTGTAGAACATTGGCCATGCTTAAATATGCAGAGGGGGGCTTTTGGTTTTTGGGCTTTAAAACAATGTTTTGGGTTTTTGTAAAACAACGCACAAAGACCGGGCCCCCGCCTTAGAATCGCTTCACTATAAAAATTTCCCCGGGCCCTTAAGAGGGGAAAAACGACCAAAAAAAAAGAAGGGGGAAGTACCTGAAAAGTCAGGGGAGCGACAGCAGGAAAAAAACAACTGAGGGCCCCAGGTGGGAAACATCAATGCAGAGGGTGGAGGTTACGGGGCAGAAACAGCATGAGGTCAAAGTGGCAAATGAAAATTCTTTTGGAAAAAAGGGGGGAAGGGGACAAAACAAGGGAAAGGCCCCACAGAGTGACCAAAAAATTTTACAAAAAAAGTTCCAAAGTCCCACCGGGGCCCCGCAGCCCCCCCGCAGCACAAGATCAGCCATGGCACAATCACATTCCCGGAGGGGTGGGAAAAAAAATAAAAGGGGCCCCAGAGGGGGGGCACAATGACACCAGGGGGGCCAAAAAGGTTCCACGGGCCGAAAGGCCAAGGCAGGGGATAAACAGCAGCATAGGTCAGAAAAGTGCCCCGGGGGCCAAACCCCAAAACCAAAAAATTTTCCCCTGGGGGGAAGCAAAAACGGGGAAAAGGGGTAGGGCCCCAGAGTGGGGCCCAAAGACGAGATGAGGGACGGGGGCAGGACAGACAAAGATCAGAGAGTGGGGACAAAGACCCAAAGTTGGGGGTCACGCACACCACAGCAGCAGCATGAGGTTTAAAATGGTACAATGACAGAGGGGGGAGGGGGGTGGGAAACCAAATCCCCGGAAAGATGGGTTTGGGGGCGATGGGGAAAAATGTTTAGCAGATGGTGGATCAGGGGGGTGGGGCAAACAGAATAGTTGGGTTAGGGAGGGATTTTAACCCAACTCAAATTTTTTTTTTTTTTTTTATTTTTTTTTTTTTTTTTTTTTTTTTTTTTTTTTTTTTTTTCCACATTTGGTTTTTGGGGTCATGGGTGAAAATAGTCTGACGCCCCAAAGGGATTGGGTGTGGGGGAAATCCTTGCCGATCCACCCCCTGATTAATCTTGACCCAAAAACAGTCTTCCACATTTTTCCCCCCCCCCCCACAAATGGGTTTTTCACCGGGGGGTAACCCAAAAACCCCCCCCGCACTAACACCCGTTTTGATGCCCCCCCCTACGGGTGGGCAGGGCAGCTCCCCCCCTGAAAAATCGGCAATTGCGGCCCAACCAAAAATCCCCGTTTGGCTGCCCAGATCCAGGAAACTTCTAAATGGGGGGGGCAAGTGCTGTCCCCGAGGCCACCACCTTTTGGGTTTAGGGGCTGCTCCAGGTCCTGTTTGCTGCTTCTGGTGACTCCCCTCCTCACAAACGGGTGGGAAGGGAACTGCTCATCGTGACCTTTCCCGCTTAGGTTTTTCCCGCTGATGGAGCGGTACTGCTCCGGGCCCCCCCCCCTTCCCCAGCCCGTGCGGGAGTAGTACTGAGCGCTGAAAAAACCCCTCGGGCAGACCGGGCAGAGGAGGGACCATGCCGCCCCATAGGCAGGGGGGGGGGGGCCAACTGACTAAAGGAGGATTTTTTCCCCCAAGGGATTGAGTTTTGTCCCCCCCTCCAATAGCTGGGAAAAAAGGCCCCCCATTTTTTTGGAAACCGGGACAGGGTCCCCAAAAAGGGGGGAAGCCAGAATCCCTCCCTCTGCCGGGTTTCTGACATTCGGCCGTCCCCCTACCAGGGAAATCACATGCTGCGGGGCCCTCTCACAATGACCCGAGGGGGTCCCCTTTCCTCCATCCCCCACTTAAAACTGCCCCGGGGCTTTCGGGGCCCTCTGCCTCTCTTCCCCCCATCTCCATCTACCCCTCCAGCTGCTCCTGCCCTTTCCCCCTCATGGGCACCTTTTGGGGAGAAAATTTCCCTCATTTTTACCAAACAAAGCTCCGGGCCCCAAAGGGCCCCCCTCCTTTCCCCCTTCATTCCCCCCCCGGGGTTCCCTGTGGCCGCAGGGTGTAGTTCCACTTCCCCCCATTTCCCCCCCCCAACAGAAATTTTTTAGGGATCTGTTCCAGGGAAAATGAAGCAGTGGAATGACGTTTCATCCCCCAAATTTCCCGGCGACTGACAAATAAAGTGGCCCCCTCCCAATGCCCCCAAAAAAACGGGAAGGTTTACGCAAGCGCCGCTGGCCCGACATCAAAGTTACACAGGGGGGTACTCCTGGGCCCCCCTTGGGCATTTAAAAAACGTTTAAAGGCCTTTCCCCTGTTCATACAGTCGGTCCCAAAAGTGCAGGCTGGGAAATTTCCCAAAGGTGGGAAAAATCGCATTCAGAAATGTGGGTTTGGGGGGGGCCGTTTTGCCGCTGCACTCGAGGGGGGTTCCTGGCTTTTTAGGGAAGGAAAAGTGCATGCAACAGTTTCCCTGGGCCCTTTTTAAAAACTTCCCAAAATCGGGGGAAAATTCCGGAACCTTTTTCAAAAACCAAAAAAATTTTTAAAAACGTTTGCTATCAGGGCGCAAGGGCCCTCCCTCCCGGGGCAACAAAGGACACCAAAGTTTCCCCCCATTTTCCTTTTTCCAAGGGGTTTCCCATTTCAGGGGGTGCGGGAAAGCCAAAACCCCCGATTTTTTGGGTGCATGACGCGGAACATTCCCCCCCTTTTTGACTTTTTTCACCCCGAGGCAAGCCACGTTTAAACCCGCGTGACACCCCCCCGTGCCCTACAAAATGTGGTATAGGGGGCAGTACTTGGGGGAGGCTAGATGGTGGTGGTTGGGGGAGGAGGAGGAGGCGGAAAATTGACGCAGGGGGCCCCCCAGTTTTGGGCAAAGTGGAGGAGAAAGGGGGGCTTTTTCCTGTCCCAAATTGTTTGTGTCCTGGGCCGGGAAACACATTCACCCATGGGGGGCCCTAAAGGGCATGGTTTTGGGCCCCACCTAGTTTCAGCTCCCCGACCCCCCACCTGCCATGCAAAAATGGAAAAAACCGATAAACCCCAAGGACTGGCCCCCCCTTCTGTTTTAATATTGATGAAGTGCTGGTTTCTGCCTTTTTGGAAAAAATTAAAGGGTTGGGAAATCCCATCCCCCGGCCCCCGGCACAAGCCATTAGTTTTCTTTAAAAGTTCAGAGGTCCACCATTTGGGAAAAGGGGGGGCTGCAGCACCAAACACTTGGGCAGGAGTACGGTTTACTTCGCCAAACCCTTTTGGGGGTTGGACGCATACGTTTTTATCTTTGCAAATTCCCCCTCGCGAAAGCTGCCCGGCGCCATGAGAAACGAGGGGGGCAGGAGCATCTGGGCCCGGGGGTGATGTCAAAGGGGGAAACAGCTTCCCTTCTGCGAGGGGTGGGGGAGCCTTGACTGGCTGGGAAAACATGCGTGCCACTGGGGGCGCTGCTTTTGCTGTTGCTTTTGGCGGAGGGTGGACCCCCAAACTGAGCCAAAAGTTTCCCCCCAGGCCACCGGATGGGGGACCTGCATGGGGTTTTACCCCAAAGGCCATGTGCCAACGTTAGCCCCTGGCCACGCTTTTACTTTCTGCCCACAGATTCTACATATAAACCCCTATTTCGGGGTACCCCC
>JAODAL010050151.1:0-27639 GCA_025379985.1 Phyllomedusa bahiana
TCGGCCCCCGCCCGCCTCCCCAAAAACTACCCCCACCTGCCCAAAAACTAGCCCTGCCTGCATAAAACAGCCCTTTTGCCTAAAAATAGCCCCCCCCCAAAATAGCCTCCTGCCCAAAACTATTTCTCCCCAAAAACTAGTTTTCCCCAAAAAAGTCCTGCCTCCCAAAAAAAAACTAGTTCTCCCTAAAACTTCCCTATTGTAAGAATACCCCTGCCTCCAAATTATGGCCCTGCTTGCCCAAAAATAGCCTTTATTGCCCAAAAAACTAGCCTGCCGCTTAAAAACTAGCCCTCCTCCCAAGAACTGGCCCTCCCTGGCTAATTACGGGGCCCTCCCGGGAAATTTACGGGCCCCTCCTGGGGTTAATTATCCCCTACCTGGCTAATTACTGGGACCCCCTAGTACCTGTTTTGGGGTCTTTATCTTCCCTGCCAAATGGAGGGTTTTAAAATACCTCCCAAAGGGGGTCACCTATTTACAGCCACTTTAAAAATTTTTTTAAATTTTTTTTTTTAGGATCAAAATTTAACGTTTGGGGTAAAATTTGGTGGGCAAAAAAAGGGGCCTTTTTCTATTTGGGGCTCTAGGGCTGGGGAGTTTGTACATAGTTGGGGAATTGATAGGAAAGTGTGAAAAGAGAGGAGTCTAAGATGTATTTGTGGTAAATTTACAGGGGCAAATGTGGGCCCGGGAGAAAAAGACTTAATGCTGTACTGGATAGAAAAGAAGAAAAGGGGAAAAGAAAAAACTCCCCCGCGCTGACTTTCCTTTGGGCCCTGCTGTCGGGGGCATTTTACTTCTTGTTGAATCAGTCTGTATTATGTGTGGTGATGAGGGGTTGGTTTTGGTTATGTGGTGCTTTGTAGGTCGTGTGGCTTTTCCCTGATTTTTAAAGGAAATGCACCCTGATCTGTGAATTTGGGGGGTTTTCTGCCCATTTTTTCTTTTTTGTTTTGTGAGGGGTCTTTTACAACCGAGCGGTTTTTGGGGCTTTTTTTTTGCGTTTTTTTTTCGAATGTACGCAAAACCGTACGACCCTTTGGGGTATCCTAGCCGGTTTTGGGGGTTCCGCACCCGGAGTATGGACGTCCCCGAGGACCGGGAACTCTAAAAACGTTGCCATCGGCGCGGGGTGTCAGCCGGGGGGGGGGGGGGGGGGGGGGTTTTAACCCTTAATTATCACGACCATTGGGTCGCAATAACAAAGGGAGAGACCAGGAGGAAAATTCGCTCCTCCTGCGTTTCTGTCGGCGGCAGCAGCGCACGGATCGGGCGATCCGTGGAGCTCCTGCCCTTGACAGACAGCACGAAGGGCACAGAATCCCTTCGGTTTTGTCTGTGACGTCACGATCCCCGCCGCCCTGTGGGCATTCCGCATCGTGAGACAGTGTCATGGGAACCAGTCATACAACAGTATGTACTGATTCCAGATGAGAGATTAAAATCTCTCATTCAATCCCTAGGGGAAATTAAAAAATACGTGAAAAGTGAAAAAGTAAAAAATGAAAACAATAAACACAAAAAAGAAAAAATAAAAAAAATAGTCACCTCCTTTTCCCTTACAAACGCAATCGCCCCCAAAAAGACAAAATATAAAGAAACCCATATTTGGTATAGCTGCGTGCGTAATGGCCTGCTCTATAAATCTGTCATGTTAATTAACCCGTACGGTGAACGCCGTAAAAAAAAAAAAAAAAAATCACAAAATTAAGATTATTTTTCAACCCGCAGCACAAAAAATGGAAAAAAAAGCAATCAAAAAATCCTAGAAACGCCAAAGTTATACCAATTAAAACATCAGTTCATCCCATAAAAAGAAAGTCCTTATACATCGCTGTATACGGAAAAAAAAAAAAATGTATAGCTCTCAGAAGATAGCGATGCATATATATTTTTACACACTAAAAACACTTTTTTTTTTTAAAGTGCTTCAACATAAAAAAACTAATAAATAGGTATCGCCAAAAATCGAGTGCCCCAAAAAGTAAAGCTAACTTATCAGGATACTGCGGGGTGAGCCCTTTTAAAAATAAAATAAAAACACTACTAGGATTGCGTATTTTCTTCACCCTGGCCTCCAAAAATGGATTTAAAAGCGATCAAAAAGCCTTGTCCCCCCAAAAATGTTACTAATAAAAACGTCAACTCATCTCGCAAAAAACAAGTCCCTACACAGCTCCAAGCACAGAAAAATTTAAAATTTATGCTCTCAGACTATGGCGATGCAAAAACGTATTTTCCTGGTTGAATAAAAGTGTTTTTTTTGTATAAAAGCAGTAAACATAAAAAAATATTCAAATTGGGTATCGTGTAATCGTTTTGGGACCTGCTGATAAAGCTACCATGTCATATAATACGTACAGTGACCGCATAAAAAAAAAAAAATCAAAAACACTCCCAAAATTTGCTGTATTTTGTTCAAAACATCTCAGAAAAACCTTATAAAAATTTGAACATAGCATCATATGCACCCCATAATTACCATTAAAAACTTCAACTCATCCTGCAAAAAACAAGCCCATACACAGCTCTGCACAGAGCAAAAAAAAGTTATGGCTGTCAGAATAGGAAAAACATAAAAACGCAATTTTTTATAGACGTAATTCTACTGTGTAAAAGTAATAAAACAAAAAAACTATATAAAATCTATATCATTGTAATTGTACCGACCCCATAGTAAAGTTTTCACATCTTTTACATGCAACGCGAATGCTGAAAATTGAACTCAAAAAACATAAACCGAACTGCGTTTTCCCCCCATTTTTCATTCCCCAAGGCTAAAAAAAAACTATCGAACACCTGTGTCCCCTAAAATGCAAATACATCCCTAGATGAATCCCTGATGGTGTTGAATCCAAAAAGGGGCGACTTCTGGAAGGTTTCGCCTGTTCTGCTACTTTGGGGGCTTTTCAATTGCGACTTGGCCCCACCAAAATCTGCGTTCCTTAAGACAAATATCGCTCCCTCCTTTTACGCCCTGCCTTGCGCCCAAACAGCTGTTTACACCCACTTGTAGGGTATTGCCGAACTTGGAAGAAATTGCTTAACAAAGTTTTAGGGTTCTTTTTTCTAGGATTCCTTGTATATATGAAACATTTTAAGCTAAATTGGGAGATTTTTGGAAAAATTTTTTTTATTTTCACAGCCTTATGCTAAAAAAATTTGTGAATCACCTGTGGGGGTTTCCCTATACTCAATGCACCCCTGGATAAAATTCCTTAAGGGGTGTAGTTTCCAATATGCGGTCTATTTAGGGGTTTTTCATTTTAAATTTTAGCACCTTAGAGTGTCCCTAGACCTGAAATGGCGCCTAAATAAAATCTAAATTTAAAATGAGAACCCCCGAGTATAGTAGGTTTTCTCCTCCTATTCTGGGGCTTTGGTTTAGCAAATAATGCACTAGGGCCACATATGGGGTATCTCTAAAAATGGCAGCCTGGGGGAATTGATATTAAGTTGCATTTACCTAGTCACATTTTTACCGTATTCCAGTGAAATAATGAAAAAAATATTGAAATCTGCAAAAAAAGTGAATTTGAAATTTCACCTCCATTTTCTTTAATTTCTGTGAAATATCTAAAGGGTTATCAAAATTCCTAAATAGTGTTGTAAATACGTTAAGGGGTCTAGTTTTTCAGATGGCGTCACTTATGGGGTATCTAACTGCAGGCCCCTCAAAGCCCGTCAGAACTAGTGGTCCCTAAAAAATGTATATGCAAATTTTCTTTAAAATGTGGGGGAAATTTTCTACTAAGTTTCTAAGCCCTCCAATGTCGTAAAAAAAAAAAAAACATTTAAAAAATGATGCCAACCTATAGTGGACATATGGGAGATATGCTGTTATAAACTATCTTGTGGTGAATAATTATCTGTCTTGCACGCAGAAATTTTGCAACTTTCAAAAACGCAAATTTTCCAAATTTTCATGAAATTTGATATTTTCACAAACAAACAAGGGTTGTATGGGTAAAAATTTCTTACTAACTTTTAAAGCCACAATGTGTCGAGAAAACAATCTTGAATAACATGGATAGGTAAAGTGTCAAAAAGTTATTCTCACATAAATTGACACATGTCAGATTTCAAAAATAGGGCTGTGTCAGTAAGGTCAAAACAGGCTGGGTCCTTAAGGGGTTAACTGCTCTGCCTTTCTGCACAAAAAGGCACCAAAAACACATAAAAAATGCTCTGTGTGAAAGCACCTATATAGTGTAGTTTATTTTAGAAAGTGGCGAGGAGCGAGAACAAGGGAAATTTTGTAAAACATTTTTTAAGTGGATATTGTATGTTGGCTGCTGGGGGCTTTGTGCCCGGGCTGATTTTTATTCCCAGTCCGGCCCTGGACACAGGAGCTTGTTTATGATTCTTAGTGGCAGATTTTAACCCTTTAGAGCTCTGCAGCCTTGTGGCCTGCTGTTAAAACCACTCCATCACCAATGTCTCTCAAACAGGCTCAGCTCGGAATAGTAGAGCTGAAATGTCAGTCGGTAATAAATATGGCAAGACAAAAAGTTATATTTTTTGAAAATGTGATTTAATTGCACAAAAGTAGTAAAACAGAAAATATATATATTTACTGTACTATTGACACAATCATATTGACCTGCAGAATAAAGTAATAGGTCCATATGTATAAAAACTGTCTAGGTCTAAAACTCACTTTGTTGCCCATAGCAACCAATCAGGGCTCCCCTTTTATTTTTTTACAGAGCGCTATATGAAATGAAAGGGGTGCTCTGATTGGTTGCTATGGGCAACAAAGTGGATTTTTGACCTAGACAGTTTTCATACATGTGGTCCACAATGCCTATTATATCAAACAGAGAATTCTGTAAGAAAAAAATAAATATAGTAAAGTATAAAAAAGTATAAATTTGGCATCACTCTAATTGCATTGACCCTCAAGAAAAGAGTTTGCATGTCAATTATGCTGATTGGAGTATTAAAAAAAAACCAATACCAATTATATAACAGTTTTTTGTTTATCCTGCCCCCTTCCAAAATAAAGTAAACAAAAATTGTATGTAGCCCAAAATGGTATAGATGAAATCTACAGATTGTTTCCCTAAAAACAATCCCTCACATAGCTCTGTCAATGGAGAAATAAAAAAGTAAAACCTGAATATAATGATACAAAAACAAATGATTTTTTAAAAAAGTGTTGAGTAGTAAAACATAAAAACTATAAAAATTTGGTATTACCTTAATCATATAGGTAATGAGTGAGTGGGTTAAGCTGTAATGGACACCAGGTGCGTCCTTGGGGCCGTCCCCAGCAGTGACAGCTGACCAGACAGGCCAGAAGTGCCAGTGCTAGGCACCAACAGATAAAGGCAGGATAAAGCAGACTAGGTGTAGAGATGTGCAGGGACAGAACTGAACAGACAAGTGACAGAAGTAAACAGATATAAAGGCCAAAGGGGAAGGCCTGACAGAGGCCAAGGTGCAAAACATAAACAGAAACTAAGAACACAACACCAAGAACATGACAGGAAGCAAAGCAGAGACACAAGCTAGGAGACTGTCTAGAAAAAAAGGCACGAACTGATAAGGCAACAGCAGAAACAGCAGACATATGGCATAAACTCATAAGAACATGGCAAAGAAACTCACAGACAAAAACTCAGACAGACACATGGCAGCAGACCAACAAACACCATGACCGCTCCCACCATCCACCAAGACACAAACACTAACAAGGACCAGACAGGGAGTGTGGGGAGAAGCAGGCTTATATCCGCACAGGTGGAAGGGGATTGGAAGAGGAAGCCCAACCCTGCTGCACATTGGGGGAATAAAATACAGCATAATGTGGCCGCGCCTCTCTATAGAGCAACAAGGAAATAGAGCAGCAGCCACAAGATGGTGGAGCAGCAAGGCCAACATGGGGAAAAGCTGCACAGTAACTGCAAACGTGTAAGCAGTGAGCAGTGGCATGACACATACCTACTTGCATAATAAATATAATGCATTATTTATACTGCACCATGAATTGTACAAAAACAATGCTGGAATTTCAGTGTTTTTTATTCTCCCTCTTAATGGACTTATCCTATATGGACTAATTTATATCCTTTGATTCCTTGCTCACCTGTTGGTGTAGCTTCTGCCGGGTACTGGTTCACGGAATATACCCCTAGGAGCCACGGAGCGATGCATAGTTTCCAATGTTATTCCAGCACCATGGTGTCCAAAATTCTTTTAAATGAAAACTTACTTAAAGTATTCATTAAAATACAGTAGTCATACCAGCACTACTCATTCTCTGGCAGGTGCGTTTCGGGCACCAATGAATACGGCTGATGCCCGAAAAGCATCTGCCAGAGAATAAGTAATGCTGGAATGACTACTGTATTTTAATGAATACTTAAAGTTTTTATTTAAAATGATTTTGGACATCCTGGTGCTGGAATAAAATCTATACATTGGAAACTATGGACTAATTTATACCAGACTCACTGGATTCACATATCCCAGGATTTATCCTTTTGGAATATTTTCTATGATGATGTTGCTATGTATAAATATTTTGGAACAAGTAAAGAAGTTACATTACATCAATTCAGCATGTGTTTTATGTGAAAGTACAGTTATCAGTGTTTATGAGAGAACCTGATGAGAAGGCTGCTGGGATACATTTGAATGCTTGTTGGGCTAAATAAATATTGGTTTGTGGCTCAGTCATCTGGCAGGCTTCCTGGCCAAAGGGAAGGTGAGCTAGAATCTGTAGTCTGGCAAAGTCTCTATCTGCTAGCCTTTTATACAGTTTGTAGATGATCTGGAATCTTCTAATGGGAGAGGGTAGTGGAAAAGCACAACCATTACAAACACATTGTTATAATTTCAGCCTCTTATACTTTTGTATATAGCTTTCATTCTGGCCGATGGGAATGACCCAGCCTTATCAGACAAAGGTCACTGTTTGATATTTTCCCTCAAAAACTAAACTGGTGTTGATGGCTTTGCATAGTAGCAATAGGGTTAATGTCCACAGTCCACAGTTATAGGACACTAAGCCCCGGTTCACACGGCTTATTCAAGCCGGAATTGCAAGCCGGATTGCGCTCGCAATTCCGGCTTGAATAAGGGGCGGGTGCGGGGGCGCGGCCCGCCGGCCCCATAGACTTGCATTATCCACGGCGCGTATTGCGCCTGGATAATGTGCATGTCAGCGACGGAATCCACTGTTCTCTATGAGAACGGTGGATTACCGTAATTACTGCGACGGATTGGCGCCGTACTGCAGCGCAAATCCGGCGCGCAGTACGGGTCCAGTCCGCGGCGAAATAAGCCGTGTGAACGGCCCCTAAAGGCATACATGCCAACTCTCCCGATTTTGGGGGGGGGGTTCCCGCTAATGGGGGTCCCCCCCCCGCCCTCCCGGCAGAGTTGGCATTCCTCCCGCCGCCAGCAGGCAGCGGGGGGACCGCGGCACAAGAGTAGCGCTAGTGCGCTACTCTGGCGCCGCCGGGCCGCTCCTACAGTCAGCTGTGCAGGGAGGAGGCAGGAGGGATCGCTCCCTCCTCCCTTCTCCCCCTGTATGTACAGCGCCGGTGCGCGCTGTACATACACCTTAGAGTCGCAGGGGGCCTGACGCGCGGCTGCGGTCACTCCCCCTGCGACGCTGAGACTACTCAGTCGGCCGGGAGATGTCCGGAGCTGCAGGAGCCTGGTGAGGTGAGTGGCTTTTATTATTTTATTTTTATTAGTTATAGGGGGGCACTACCTGGCTACAATGGGGGCAACTACCTGGCAACAGAGGGGGCACTACCTGGCTACAATGGGGGGTCTACCTGGCAACAGAGGGGGCACTACCTGGCTACAATGGGGGGTCTACCTGGCAACAGAGGGGGCAAATACCTGGCTACAATGGGGGGTCTACCTGGCAACAGAGGGGGCACTACCTGGCTACAATGGGCGGGTCTACCTGGCAACAGAGGGGGGCACTACCTGGCTACAATGGGCGGGTCTACCTGGCAACAGAGGGGGCACTACCTGGCTACAATGGGGGGTCTACCTGGCAACAGACTACCTGGCTACAATTGGGGGGTCTAACCTGGCAACAGAGGGAGCACTCCCTGGGCTACAATGGGGGGGTTCTACCTGGCAAAAGAGGGGGCACTACCTGGCTACAATGGGGCACTACCTGGTAAAAAAAGGGGGCATCTACCTGGCTAACAAAGGGGCTCTACCTGGCAACAATGGGGGCATCTACCTGGCTAAAAAAGGGGGGCAATAGACCTGGCTAACAAAGGGGGCATCTACCGGGCTACAAATTTGGCTCTACCTGGCTACAGAGGGGGCATCTACCTGGCTACAGAGGGGGCACTACCTGCTACAGAGGGGCATCTACTTGGCTACAAGGGGCATCTACCGCCTGTAAGGGCATTACCTGTTATGGGGGGCTACTACCTGGCTATAAGGGGCACCTACCTGGCTTTCTTCCAAAGCCGTTATGCATTGGGTTTGGAGTGGGTGTGGCTTTTTGAAGGGGCGTGGTACACTGACAAAATGGGCGTGTCCATGCAAATTTGTGCCGCGGTGCGCTCTGCAAGCCGCCCTCTGCAAGCCGCCCTCTGCAATCTCCTGCTTTTTCAATTTCAAAAGTTGGCAACTATGCCTAAAGGACCTCTTCAAGGGGTTTTACCGCAAAGTAAAAAACCCTGCACAAGACACTCGCAGCTAGCTATGAGCCAACCATATATGAAAATGAGGAGGATAGAGCTTCTGGCTGTCTTCTCCATTCATTTTTATGGGAATTTTGAATATAGTGTGTTCAGATATATTTAGAAGCTCCCATAGTAGTGAATGAAGAGGGCAGCCACAAGCACAAATGGTAATAAAGTTAATCTAAAGACAGTACAGGGATTAGCTATAACTAGAGATGGGCGAATTTCTCAAAAATTCGGTTCGGTCACTTCGCCGAATTTTCCGACAAAATTCGTTTCGGTCCGAATTACTTCGGGACGAATCACGTTAAAAAACAGCTATTTCCAGGCTGCCCAGAGCCTGCAGGGTGCTGTAGAACGTTGTGCCATGCTTAAATATGCAGAGGGAGCTTGGTTTGGTCTTCATACAATGTTGTGTTTTAGTATGACACGCACAAGACTGCCGCCTCTAATAGAATCGCTTCACAATAAAATGCCTGGGCACTTATGGGGGCAAACAGGACCAAATAACTGAAGCAGGAACGTAGCCTGATAAAGTCATGGCAGCTAAAGCTGGAAAATAACAAACTGAGAGCTCAGGTTGAAAAATTAGTGACAGAGTGTGGAGGTGACGGCGGCATCCACTGCAGCATGAGGTCTGAGAGTGGCACAATGACATTCTGAAGTTTGGGAAAACAGTACCAGGCCCGCAGAGTGGCACAATGACACAGTGTGGAGGTCACGGTGGCAGGGAGCATGAGGTCAGGGAGTGGCACAATGACAAATTCTGGAGCTTGCTAACAAGGATGAGGCCATAGAGTGGTACAATGACACAGTGTGGAGGGCACGGCAGGAGCAACAGCAGCAAGCAAAAGGTCGACAGTGGCACAATGACACAGTGATGAGAGGGCACGGAGCCAGCAGCCACATCAGCAGCATGAGGTTCAGACAAGTGGCACAATTGAACAAATTCTGGAGGTGGCAAAAACCAGGATGTAGGCCACAGTGATGGAGGGCTACGCGCAGCAGCCACGGGCAGGCAGCGATGAGTCAGACAGTGGCACAATGACACAGTGTGAGGAGGGCCTACGACAGGAGTCTACTAGCAGCCAGATGTCAGACATGTGAGGAGTCAGATGATATGCGAGCACAATTGACTTTTACACTGCAGGTTGGCAAAATAGTATTGGCCACAGTAGCGAGGACAACATGACTGAGGTGAAGCGGAGGATCACAGGCGCGGCAGCAACATGCGAGGGTCGAGGCAATGGCACACATGACAGAAGAGTGGCATTTGATACAGGATCAAACAGCAGTGAGGTCAGAGAGTATGGTCAACAATGAACAATTCTGATTTGGCAAAACAGGTACAGGTCCGCAGAGTGGCACAAATGACAACAGGTGTTGATGTCACCGGCAAACAATCCAACGAGCAAGCAGCAGCAATGAGCACATCGAGTTGGCAACAAGTGACAGAGTGTTTTTGTAGGGTGGGTGGCAATACCATCCCTCTGTAAAGACGGTGGGAGAGGCAGATGGAGAAACTATCAGCAGATGTGTGGCATCAGGCGGGTGGCGGCATCAGAAATAGTGCTGAGGCAGGTATTTGAACCCAGACTGACGCCTAAGCATTGGTGTAGGGAAAATCCGCCAATCGCACGGCCTGGATTTCATCTGCGACAATAGGGTCAGTCGGTTCATAAAGCATTTCCTCGTGGAACAAGCGGGTTCACCTTGGGGTAACGATTTGTGGCCCCCGACCCGCACTGAGAACCACCCGCTCTGATGCCACACTAACTGGCCGGTGGCTGCAGGACAGCTTCTCCACTGCAAACTCAGAAAGTTGTCGGCCACAGCAACCATTTGGGAGATGCCCAGTATGTCCCAGCGTAATAGAATTATCTTCGTAACTGGAGGTGTGATCAGAGAGTGTCTTGTCCAAGTAGGCCACAACCTGATGGTTTTATCAGGAGGATGCTCCATGTCCCTGCCTGCTGCTAGTCCCTTGCTGGAGTGACTGCCTCACTCACTAGGCGGGTGAAGGAGTGCTCATTAGTGCTCCAGACTTAGGTTACTGCTGATTGGCAGGCTGAGGACTGCTTCCTACCCCGCCCACCTCCCCCAGCAGCCGCGGCAGTAGTACGATGAGGCGGGCTGAGAACCCCTCCGTCAGACCTGACCAGAGGAAGGGACGATGCAAGCACAAGGCATCGGCCAACTGCATTACGAGGATGAATTCCCTATAGTAATTTTGACGTTCTTGTCTCCTGTCCCTCTCAATCGCTGGGAAAAAACGGCTCCCATTATTGACCGGTAAGCGAGGGTCCAATAGGAGGTGAGGAGCCAGAAGTCATCCCCTGCCGATGCTGACCAATTCGAACTGTCACTAGCCAGCAAATAAAAACATAAGCATGCTGCGGGACATCTGAGCACAAGTTACTCGAGTGGCTCCCTGCCTCCATTTCCACTGTATAGCTGCCACGGTGCTTGAAGTCATCTGCCTCGTCCCTTCCTCATCTCCATCCCCTCCTCCAGCTGCTCCTGCTCCTCCTCTCTTGTCACCTGGGTAGAAAAACCACTCATTTCAACCAGACAATGCTTCTGCTCCAATGTCCTCACTCCTCCTCCTCCTCCATTTCAGTCCCCCACCGTACTCATGTGGCCACGAGATGTAGTCCGCCACAGCTCCATCCCCTGCCCAGGACAGATTTTTTCAGCATCTGTTCCAGGACATGAACCGTGGAAAGACATTATTCATTCCCGTAGTCCTGGCGCTGACAAATAACGTGGCCTCCTTCGAATGGCCTTCGAATATAACAAACGTGCAGGGTGCCACCAAGAGCTGCCACTGCTTGACATCAAAGTTAACACAGGGATACTACTGTCTGCCAGGATTCATAAAGAAATCGTTAATGGCCTTTCGATCTGTTCAAACAGTCTGTCCAACAAGTGCAGGCTGGAATTCCAGCTGGTGGAAACATCGCATATCATACATATAGCGGGATGTTGGGGGAAGGCCGTTCTGCGCTGCAACTCGAGGAGGGTGTTCCTGGCTTTGTACGAATGGATAATGCATGCACAGTTTCCTGGCCATTTTCAGAATGTACTGAAGATCGTGGAAGACTTTTCGGATACCTTTTTACAACCAGAGTGAAGCACGTGCGCCCATGCAGGGCGCATGATCCATCCCCTCGGTGCAGCGCGGACGACCATGTTCCTTCCCATTGTCCGTCACCAGGGTTTCCGATTTGCAAGTTGGCCGGAGAAAAGCCACACATCGATTTCTGGCTGCATGACGTGGACAGTTTCCTCCCCTGTGTGCTTCGTTCGGCCGAGGCAAGCTAGGTGTAGAACTTGCGTGACACCCTGAGCCTACACATGTGGTATGATGGACATCAGTACTTGTTGGAAGGCCTGAGATAGAGGTGGTGGTGTAGTAGGAGGAGGCGGACATTGGCGCAGGAGCAGGCAAGTTTGACAACGTGGAGGAGAAAAGCGAGGCGTCTCCTGTCCAAGTTGTTGTGGGTGCCTGGGCAGGGGGAAAAAAAAATGCACATTCACCCAGTGGTCCGAAAAGGACATGATAACTGGCCCTGACCGTAGTTACAGCTCAGACGTCCCGCGACAGGCCGATGTACCTTGGAACAAAGAACCGATAAAAGCTGCAAGGACTGACCCACTTTCTGTTCACCATATTATGAAGTGCTGGTAATGCGCCCTTTTTTTTGGAAAAAGAAATTACGGCTTGGAACTCCTCCATCTCGGCACGGCACAAGCCATTAGTTCTCTGAAATGGAGCAGAGTCACGCATTTGAAAGGGAGGGACTTTTGCAGTTCCAACAACTTGGACGGAGCACGTCAGCTGCTGCATCCTTAGGATGGTTGGACGCATACTGTTGTCTCATTACAATCGCCTTTCTGCACGACTGCTGGCGCCATGAGTACAGGAGCAGGAGCATCTGGACCGGAGAGGATGTCAAAAGAGAAACAGCTGCCTTCTGCAGAGGTGGTGGAGCCTTGACAGGCTGAAATGGCATGCGTAGCCAACAGGCCGCCTGCTGCACGCTCGCAGCGGCCAGGATGGACCACCACATCAGAGCCACGGTTTCTCCCAGGCCAACCGGTGGTACGCTGCATGTGTTCACTCGCCTAGTTGTGCCAACGTTAGCTCCCTGGCCACCCTTCACTTTCCTTTCTGCCCACAGATTCCTACATATCCCATATTCGGCCCTCCTGGTGTCTTAGCAAAGAACTGCCCACATACACCCGCCAGAGTAGCTGATTTTACCAAACCGCCAACGCTCCGCACTGAGTGACTACTTCCTTGCACGCTGCCTCAGTATTGACGGACGCAGGAGGTACCCCTGTGCCTTCTACTTTGTCTTGGTACCATGCGAAGCGGAGATTTCTACCCGTGGTCCGCTTCTGGTCTCCCGACCTCAACACTGAGCTGGCTATCCTCTGAGCTTACCTCACGGCCACACAACCCACTTGCTGGCTGCGCCGCTTGAGCCTGACTGACGCAAGCTGTACTCGCCTCGGATCTCCTGACGATGATTAATCCCTTGCTTCACCCGGCAACCCACAGTTGCGGGTCGGGCCTACATCATCATCTATTTTGATTTCCATCGTCACTACTGACCTCATCACCGAAGGCGTCCTTAAGAAGCGAGCTGAGTACTCTACCCATGATCACACCTGACCTCCCATGCCACTCTCCACATCTATACTATTGCCGCCTACCTGCAAGAAGCTGGGGATATTGAGTGGCCCCATTTTTCATCGCTAGCCAAGTACCGCTGACTGACCCGTGCCACAAATTGATCATGCTCTCGGCTAGTATAATGCGCGCTGTGTCCCAGACATAATTAGATAGATCCCTGCGCATAGAGGGGAACTGGATGGGCACATAGCGGTGCTGAGGCTGAGTTTGCAGGAGGCCGCCTGACCTGCTCCGGGACCATGGCCAACTAAGTGTTTGCTGTCTAGAGTACCCACTCTTAAGACCTTGTGCAGTGGTTTTGTCAAGATGTCATCTGGAGGAAAGATGGGATGACCTAGTCAACCAATACAAGAGAGAAGCCCTATGCGGGTTGTCTGAACGCAACACACGCCTCAGGCTAGATATAAAAAGCGGCAGTTGTGGCACTACACCTGAGTCGAGCCCCTGCTAGGTGTACAAGCGGACGTCACCCTTCTAAGGCTTTCTGTGCTGGGCGTACCCCTGGGCCCGTTCAGAAATTGCTTATGTTGTGCCCACAGGAGCCAGCTCGCATGTGAGCAGAGCCTGCCAACTCTCCAGTTCTTAACATACTAGTTTGTTCTAAAAAAGTACATACCACTGTTTATGAAGCTATCTGCTACTATGAAAATATATACACCCTGTTTTTGACTCTCCAAATGAGAAACCCAGATAAACAAGCTGTGGGTAACCCATGGATATAAATATGCGCTCCACAAATGCCAGGAAAAATTAACTTGTATGTGTCGTTGACAAGCACTGTGGTTTTACTAAATGAAAAAGCATCAAAACAGGCTTAATTAAGACCTTTTAACCTTATCGCTTTTGTGAATTTATGCTTAACAAGCGCGCGAAAAAATGATAGTATATATTGTTCGGTGTTGAAAAGACGGTTTATTATCTTCAGCAACAGTATAGCATTAAGTAAGCACAAAACAACGCTCTTATAACCCCGTGGAGAAAAATTATCTGACGACAATCGTAAATGCGAGACCAACCACACAAACAAAGTCAGACTTTGTAGCTTTGATGCGTTACAATAGTCTGGCGTATTTCTCTACGCCACATAAAAATAGAGTCACAACAAGACGAAATAAAAATGTAACTAAGTCCTTCAGAGCTTGTATGATAATAATGAGAGATAGGAGCTACACCAAAAACAAAAAGAAAATAATTTGTAGCTGTAGAAAAAGAGACGGTTTAAACATTGAAATATTGATCAGCACGAACGCAGCTAAAGACAGCTGCTTAATATAACCCTGGATGAGAATAGCGCATAGAATTGAGACACCACAAACTAGATTAGCTATTGAGTAGCGTGATTGACAACATGCTGTAAGTTTTCTCTACGCCAGCAAGCAACCAGAAGATACAATATAGTAAGAATAACCTTTCTTGTGAAATTAGGCTAACCAAAAAAACAATATATATTTGGCGTTGGACAAAAGACGTGCGTTTAAATTATATGTCATCACACCACGCAAAACAACTCTTATTTACACCCTGGATGTCTCAATTGCGCAATATAGAATAGAGCCACCACAACTAGTAATGCCTGTTGAGTCTAGCGTGTTATACAATGGCGTATTTTCTACGCCACACCAACAAGAGATTAAAATTGAGTAATTTAACCCATATTGCTTGTGAATTAGGCTACCAAAAAAGAAATATATATAGTTTGCGGAGCGTTGTAAAAAGAACGGTTTTATTTTCTGGTCTAGCAGCACACCACAAAACACGAGCTGTAAATTAATCCCCTGAGGATGCTAAATTGCGCAATAGAATAAGAGCCACCAACAAACTAGTATAGCTTTTGTTCGTAGCGTGTTACAAAGGGTGTATTTTGGTCCCCTTCTCTTACTCGCCACACAAACATGAGAAAAAACTTTAAATATTTAACCTTTGCTTGTGAATTAGCGAGCTACCAAAAAAACTATAAATAGAATTGATGAGGCGTTAGAAAAAAAGAACGGATTAATTTTTAATTCTGTCAGCACCACCGCAAAACAACGCTTAATTATAACCCCCTTGGATGTAAACTTTGCGCAAATAGAAATTAGCGAGCCACCCACAAACAAGTCAGCCTTTGAGTAAGCGAGTTACAATGGCGAATTTTGTCTACTCCACACAACAAGAGATAAAAAAGGTGAAATACACCTTTGCTTCGATGAATTTAGGCTACTAAAAAAAAATAATATTTGAGGCGTTTGAAAAAGAGCGACGGTTATTTTCTGTTCAGAGCACACCACAGCAAAACAACGCTTAATAACCCTGATGTAAATGTGCGCAATAGTGAATTGACAGGCCAAAAAATGAAGTGTAGTTTTATTGTAAAAACGCTGTTTCTATTAAAGAATACAACAGGAACTGGCTTAGATCCATCCCACTATGAATGTGAAATGAGTTATATGCAGCTGCAGTGGACGCAACAACTGTATTTCAGATCCAATAACCACCAAAAAATCAGAAATAGAACATTCAGAGAACAGTCTCTGATACAAGCTGGATGACACCCCAACAAAAAATCGCTGTGTAAAAATCATTTCTTCAGAAAGCCCTATCACCCGCAGCCAGCACCTTCCCTGTCATATCAGTGAGAGGAGTGTGAGCTCCCAGCGCGCGCTCCGTCCTTATATAGTGGCGTGACGTCACAGAATCCCGCCGGTCTCTGATTGGCTTTCATCTCTGCACATGTCATGCAGGCTATGCCCTTCTTCCTAACCAAGGCTCTTTCCCCCATGAGAAAACGCCATGGTGCTCGCAAGCCATTTTATCAATGAAAAAAAGCACACTTCGTTTCCCGCGAATCACCCCAAAGTTCGACTTTCCGTTACGAACCGAAGTTTTCCTGAAATTCTAAACGAATTCCACTTCGTTAGAATCGATTCGCCCATCTCTAGCTATAACATTAAAACCACAGTAAAGGAAGTGAATAAAATTGATTATCTCTGTGGCACCATTTAAGGGGTTAAATGTATTAGATTGTGTTGACATGTTGTGGCATTATGGCAGTAAACGTTTAGTGGCTCAGCCTTGATATTAGGAAAAATCAAATGGTACCACTGTCCATAGATCTACATGAAAGACGGCTGACGTGTTTTGGGGTGGAGATACAACACTGAAACGCGTCAGCCGTCTTTCATGTACTCATGGATTTTAAACGATTTAAATAAAGTAATTTACATTTTAATGAGCAGCCAGAGAACATTTCTCTTTTTCAATAATGCTATGATTTAACAGTGTATTTCCTGGTGTTCAGTGAGTGGCTGGCAAAAGAAGTGACATGGGGGAAAAGGGAGGGTGAATACGCCATGTGAATTCAGTCTTGGGCAGCAAGAAAACAGCTGTTTTTTTAAGTTATTAGGGCACATTTATCAAGACAGTTGCACCAGAATTCAGGCACAATTTGTGGCAACAATAATGTAATAAATGCTTTACATAGGTTTTAGTATAAGGTTTTTGTTTATTTATTTTTTTACTTGTGTTAATGAAAATCTCTTTCACTTACACTGGCACCAGGACTTCTATGCTGCTAAATTGCTATGCTGCCACGCCAGTTAGCACCTATACTCATTTCTGTAAAATTGCTTTGGATGTGCTGATTTTTGGATTGTTTGTATGGGACTAGCCTCCATTTTGGTTGTGCACTCTGCCCATACACACAGACTGTTTTTAATCAAAGCATAATGTATCTGGGACCTTCTCTCCCTGAAAGATGATGGTCTGAAGAGACACCAATGGGGACATGTATAAAAACTGTCTATGTCTAAGACTTTCTTTGTTGCTCATAGCAACCAATCAGAGCTCCCCTTTTACGTTTTCAGAGCACTATCTGAAATGAAATGGGAACTCTGGTTAGTTTCTATGGGCAACAAAGGAAGTCTTAGACCTAGACAGTTTTCATACATGAGGCCCCAAGTGAGGCAAAATGTCATAGTAGCTTCCCATCTGAACTGAGATCCCCTTGTCGCTGGTATATGGACACTTACAGTTTTGATCAAAATTGTATTCTTAGAATCTCAAATTTTCATGTATTCTAAAGCAGCAAAAATGCATTTTGAAAAAAATTCTTTATTCTCTTTGACTGTTTTTTTGGCGTTTATAGAGTGCTGCTGATATTGTGTTGTGTTTGCATTGCATTGTGCATCTATACTGATTTCTGTAAAATTGCTTTGGATGTGCTGACCAATTCTTTATTTTAGGATTTTTCCCTATATAGGAAGCTGCAGTAAATAAACACATTCAGCAATATACTACAATTGTTTTATCATTGTCACTCCAGCTGAATTATTATAAAGACAACAGCAAAAATGTAAAACTACAGATCAAAGTCAAGAAAAGATTACATTACTTCAGTAAATGTTTGTGCAGGCCAGAAATATATGTTATATTGATCAGTGGGTTTAAAAATCCCCCAAATGTTAAATATAGACTAATGCAGCTGATATTTAGATTATTCAATAATTTACTGTTATTATTTTGCATTATTTATTATAATATTATTTTAAAAAAAACATGTTTGGGGAGCTGGGGAATGCTGGAGGTTATGTGCATGTGTAAGACATGATTTCAGGATGCATAATGCTAGACAGATCCAGGGCAGTATTAAAGGTTGGGAAAATAGTGTTCTTATACCATGCCTTCTGGCAGCAGGCCTCGTGGATGCCATTCTCAACTATGTTAGCATCCTCTGGATATAGACACATCTGAGAAGTCTAGAGGGGAAAGTTCGTCCTGTTCGCTAACCATCGCCAGAAGAGAGGATGGAGGCAATGAGAGAAGTGGAGGAGCGTGGGGGGGCCGCTGACATTTTTCTGTATTTCACTCTGGTTTTGCACAAATTGCAGCAAATCTACCGAAAGCCTACATATCCCTGTCTTTAATATTGTTATAAATAGACCTGTATAACCCTTTTTATGTGTCTATGAGGTCCCCAAAAGATCCTGCACTTCTAATTACACTGCATTAACACCAAAGTGGAGGAGCCCTGCCTGTGGTAAAAGAGGTAAGAATGAAGGGGGAATATGAGGATAGGGAGCATTCAAATCAATAAGGGGGGCCATGAACAGCAGTCTATATGTAAGATAAAAAGGGGACATAAGCAGCAGTCTATATGTGAGGGAGGAGGAGCCATGAGACTGTATGTTATAGAGGATAAGGCCATAAGCAGTTTATATGTGAGAGAGAAGGGGGACATAAGTATAGTTTTGAGAGAGGATTGTGCCAGGGAATTGTTCTGTATGTGATGGGGCAATAAGCAGTCTATAAATGAGAGTGGAGGAGAATATGAGCAGCAGTGTGTATGTGAAAGCAGGAGGCCATGAGTAGCAGTCTGTATGTGGAAGGTAAAGGTGGGGGACATGAGCAGCAGTCTATTTGTAAGAAAGTGGGACCATGAGCAGCATTACATAATTAATACGGTTAAAAAAAGACAAATGTCTATTAATTTCAACCACAGCATTCTGTGAGAGAGGAGAGGGGCATGGGTAGCAGTCTTTATGTTAGAGAGGGGAACCTGAGTAGCAGTCTCTATGCAAGATAGGCGGGGGCCAGAGCAGCAGTTTGTAATATTTGATTTTTTTTTGCCATCGGATTATATATTAATTTTCATTTTATACTAATTACCTTGATCATGATTTTGTGCCATCTGGTTTCTGGTTGTATTTGTCCATCATGTTTTTTATACAAGCTGTACACTGACCACTTCACATTGTATCAAAGTGTCATATCTTCAGTGTTGTCCCATGAAAAGATATGTTACAATATAAACAAAAATGTGAAGGGTGTACTCACTTTTGGGAGATGCTGTATAATGGCATGACATTGCTAAACTAGCAGAGAAAATAATAATTGGGAATGAAATTTCAGTGTCTGCTCCTGGGTTTGTATAGCTATCCCTTGTAAAGGAAACAGTTGTATGCTCAAAAGATTGGATGGTTGTTCCTGGATATAGGTTATACCCTGATTTATTTAAAGGTTCTATAAACATAGTGGGGTACATTTATCAAGGCAGTTGCGCCAGAATTATGGTGCAATTTGTTGCAAAAATAGTGGCGTACATGCTTTACATCACATTTATGTATGTTAGTTTCTAGACACTTTGGCACCTTGTCTGACAAAAGGGGCATGACTTCCTGGAAAGGGAGTGTGGCTTAGTGTGTACCAAAAAAAACCTGTGCCAAATGTTGGTGCAGTTAGTACAATAAAGTAAGCCAACTTAAAATGTTTTAAAGCTAGACTAGACAGCTCTAACATGCATCAAATTTGTCAACAGAATGATAAATGTAGCACATAGTAAGACTGTCTAGACTAACGTTACACTAAGATTTGTACAGTATTGAAATATCTTCCCCACTATTTTTTTCAAACCTGAATAATTATATTCAATGTAATAGCTATAAGTATAACGTAGGGCTGTCACCTATGGCCATAATTTTTGATTTTCACTATAAATTGGATTGTTTGTTAGAGGCAGGTTCGCCTACTTTTTCTGTACTAGTCTTCATAAATTAATCACTTTTTTTTGTAAAGAATTCCTATTTCTACTTTGTTTTTAGGTTTAACCTACTTAATATGTGTCATGAAAAATGCATTTCTTATAACATCTTAGCCCAAGCAGCTTCACTTTAAAGAATGAAAATTTATCTGCAAATGTAAAGTTTTCTTTATAAAGAAATCACAAGACACACAATAACTTTTGACACATAATAAAGAAGAATCGTCTTATTTTTTTTTTAAAACCCATTAATATAATGTATACATATTGAGAGTGTCCACCTGTCTATTAGATAAGATAATGGAGGAACTCAGCATTTATAGTGCAACGCAAAGACCTGCACCACTCTCACAGAAAAGGGGTTAAAGGTCATGTCCCCTGCTTTTATGCATTAAAACTATTTGCCATTAATGTTCCTAATCCTCCTTAGCATGTTTATAGAGTAGAATAGGGAAATGTTACAGCCCCTTTCTCATTAACCAACATTCATAGCCATGGGATTTATATTCCATGATGACACAGTATTTGCGGCTTTACTTTACAGTCTGTGATAACATTAAGTAGAGACTGCATACTTTGTACAAAACATTACAGTTTAGGTTTTTTGTCTGCTTACTGCTGTTTTTTTTTCCAAAATGCAAGCATAGTATCTTATTGTAAATTTCAAAAACTATCTAGTTCCAAATTTATTTGAAAAATTAGAAAGTATAAAATCAAAAATGTCTAATGAGTTAATTTCTTAATAAAGTAAATACAACAGGGCTGGTTCAGCAATTTAAAACTCCAGTACTTCGTTCTTAAATAGATTGTCTCGTGACCACAACCCCATACCATATGTCCTATTAGGGTACACAGATGTTAAAAAAAAAGTTAGGTTTCCTGCCCAAACCCTGCTCTTTCAGCAGAAAGATCCAAAGAGTAAAATCTTGTAAATAAAATGGCTGTCCATTCATTTCAGACTGAACTATCTAATGCTCTGAAAGCACCTTGGTGATAATGGGTGATCCAGACACTAGGTCAACAGAGATCCGACAAAAACAGAGCTGTATTCCAGATATTGGAACAACTCCTTTAATGATGTTAATCTATAAAATGTGGTACCTTCTTAAATCCTGGAATTGACCAGTAATTAAGTAGCCCACTTTTGTTATTCTTCGTATTTGTACTTACATACCAAAATTTATAACTTAGTTAATTATATAATATTGAGCCAGTTAATTCTTATCAACTTCTTGTTATAAAAGTGTAAATATTTTTTAGAAATTTTCAACAAATCAACAACTACATAAAACAATATTTAAATTGTTATGTATACATGTAAATTATAATGTAAGTCATAGTATATCCTTGTTTCAGTATATTAAAGTATCAACGTATCACTAGAAAATAGAAGACCTTGAGGAAACATTAGAAAATGAGGCCAACACGCAGCCAAAGACATACAGATGGTACTCATAACGAGATATATCCGAAACAATTATTACATTTCCAACCCACCTGGATTTGATTTATATAACACCATTTTGCATATTTTAAAAGAGATACTACATCTTTGACTTCCAGTCTTTGCAAATGTGATATAATGAAGGTCTTCCATTTGAAGAAAAATGTATGTGTTTTTCTTTCTTTCTCAAAGTTTCTATTTTATCTATTTTCAAGAACATTTTGAGTTGGGTCAGAATGTCGTCCATCGTGGGCACTTGAGGGTGGATCAAATGTTACATTAGACATCTCTTTACTACTAATGACACTATGGGTGACAGACCGCCATCTAGCGCAGCCCCGTTCGCAATAGATTTTAACCTGCCGTACACCAATATCAGGCGCATTACAGAGCACCAAAGTAATTTGTTATCCCTAAACTTGGGAGGGCATGCAGGGGCGGGTGAAAGAACTGTACTAAACTATACTTTGTCAGGTATTTGGCATTTAGGACATTTCATCCTATCCTAGGAGCAACATCCTGATCCATAAGAATCATGAACCATTTCTGAAATAACCTTTGAGCTTGAGGGCATGTAGTGAGAGGGTTTTTGAAATAGAGATATTTTTAATGCCCTGTTTTGGATTCCTGCAGATTTGACACTGTGGATCACCAACTTCCCTCGATGCTAAACACCATTGGCCCCAGGACACCACTCTCGTTGGTTCTCGTCCTCCCCTCTCTGACCGTTTCCTTCAGTGTCTCATTTTCGGGTTCACCTCCTCTCCCTTCCTCGCTGTTGATTTCCCTCGGGGATCAGTTCAGGCCCTCTCCTCTTTTCTTGTACACAGCCCCATTGGAAAAAAACCATCGTAGATTGCTTCCAGTACCATCTTCAGCGGATGACACCCCCAATTATACACCTCCCCCATGACACACTCCCAAACCTTGCACAAAACACCAGTGATGTCTGTCCCCCTCTCTCTGACACATTCCCTCTCCCTCTGAAACAAACCCCCTAAGACTGAACTTCTTGTCTTTCCGCCCTCTACTAACCCCAACCCCCCCGCTATTTTTGTTTCTGTATGTGGTACCACCTTTCTCCTACACAGGCCCGTGTTAGGGGGCTTATTTATTCGATCTGACCTTCTCCCCAAAATCAATCCTTGCCCGCTCCTGTCACCGCACCTCAAAAATATCTCCAAACGTCCATTTCTCATGTGGAAACGACTCAAACCTCATTACTGCTCTTATTCTTTCTCTCTTGACTACTGCAATCCTTGCTTATTGTCTCCCTCTCTGCAAAATCTCCCCTCCCAATTGTCCGAATGCACACCAGGCTTGTCTTTCTCTCCCGCCCACTATACGGGGATGCCTCTTCCCTTGTGTCGTCACTGCACTGGTTGCCCACCCATTACGGGGATACGTTTTTAAAACTCAGCACTCTCCCCCAAAAAAGCTCTCCACAGCGCTGCTCCTCCCTAAAACTCCCCCCAAGTCTCTGCTACCCCCCCCAAACCCTTTGCCTCCCCCCTCTGCTGATGATATCAAACAAACATTCCTCAAATCTTTCCGAACCTCCGATCCCCCCGCCTACAAGATTTCACACGTGCGGAACCAAATTTCTCGGAAAATATAAAAACCGCGGGCGACCCGGGCCCACATTCAAACCCTCCCCTTTTTAAGGGGGCCCTGAAAATACATCACTGGGTCGGGCCCCCCCAAGACCCAAAAGTTTTACACACACATTTGCCCAATTTCCCGGGCCTTTGGGGCATTTCCCCAGGCACTTATCTGTATATAGATGTTACATTTGGGGTGGCAGGTTCACCCCTTTTTCATGTAAACCACCCCCTATTTATAAAAACAGGGCCGGGACCTTGAAAATTTTGGGCACTTCTTACTTTTATTTTTTCCCCAATACACCCTAATAATTGTAAGCTTCACGAGCAGGGCCCTCACACCTTGTGCCCTTATTTTTTAAGTATTTTTAAATGTGTAATGACTGAAAAAAAATTTTTAAACCCCTTAAAAATTTGTAAATTGCTGCGGAATATGTTGGCGCTATAGAAATAAAGATTATTATTTTTATTTTTATTTTGTTTTTTTTTATATAAAAGAGTAAAAAAGGACATCAATTGAATATATTGAAATTTCTGAGGACCCGATAGATCATGTTTTACTTTAATCTCTTTAAAGGATATCCACCTCTTTTCCTCAGTATTTAACAGTAGAGATGAGCGATATTATCGACAAAAGTTTAAATCGGCAAAGGGTTTTTTGGCTTATCGAAATTTCTGAACACGCCCCATAGTTTAGGTGACAATCTTATAGATAAACTTTTTTCTATCGTGCCTTTTTCAGGGATTTCCTGTATTTTGGTGGCCTCCAATCAGCTCCAGGGTAAAGGGGTTAGAAGGGTGTACGACGTATCACTTTGGGGGTGTATGGATCCAATTTGGGTGAAAAAAAACAAGTGAAAGCTTTTAAACTATGCAACTGCAGTTCCTGTTTTAGCTTTACTCTCTGGGTAAAGTTTTACTTAAACAGCAGGACTCTCGGCGTCTAAAAAAATAGTGTTCTAAAAGCTCAGAGAGACCCGTCTCTTCTAATACACCCAAAAAATCCACCTAGTGTAGCATAGAATAAAAGTTAGATTAGAGGGGAAATTTCACTTGTTTTTAGTTAGAGAAAGTTTTTAAAATTTTTACTGGGTGTGCAGCCGCGGGGGGGGAGGGGGGTTTTTGCGGCTTTGGGGAAAAGGGAAGGGGGATATTGTGGGAGCCCAAATGTGTCCTGGACCCTGAAAATTTAAAAAAACAAAAGCTTTTTTTTCCACTTTTTTTGGGCCCCAGAACCCCTTTATAGGAGGGGGGAAAAATTTTCCCCCCTTTTTTTTTCCATTTTTATTGCACCACTGTGTGGGCTTTTTTCCCAAAAACCCGGGAAACTTATCCCCATAAAATTTTAAATTGTTTTTATTGGGAAATCCGGTTTCGGGGCTGTTTGGCACATAAAAGCTAAATTTGTACGCAAACTGGGGTTATACATATTTTCCCAGTAAATTGCTCCTGTTGTCAGGGGGGTGCGAAGACCGCCATATCAACCATTAACTTTTTAAATACTTTATTGCAGCCGGCATCTGTTTGCTGAAAAAGGGGTCACGACGCAAATTGGGGTTAACATATTTTTCCCACCAAAACCGCTTTTCAAAAATATTCGATAGAAAAATTCTGTTTCTAATCCTATTGGCCGGGGGAAATTGAGGATTTAAAAACCTGTATTTGCGTCTTTGCAGTACAGTTTCTCAATAAGAGAATGTGAAAAACTCTTCTATACCATTTGAGTTTTTATCTGTATGAACATGGAGTGAACTACAGGTGGTAAGCAAGCAAAGAGGGGTTTAATGGGTGACCGCTGCAATCCTTTTTTTCCACCTCAAACGCTTGTATGCAGGGCAACATTGACACACAAGACCGTTTAAAATCATGGTGACGATATCGCTCTCAACCTGATGTTTTTGGGTATGTTTTCCCGGAAAACCCAATTGCTTTCAGGGATCCAAAAAGGGAATGGCCCCAGCTTGCTCCCACGCCCTAAAGTGCGTCCGCCAGCAGCCACTTTTTACCCTTTCAGCACGGGGGAGGGTCATTAAGCAAATTCATCCGGGTTTCCACCCCACCCAAATTTACGTTTGCTTTATCAAGATGAATCAGACATGGTCTCTGATGATGTTTGGGGGCCCCAGTTGCCGAGTACCCATTAGTTTCTGTCTAAACCCCACACTCCTCTTCCAAAAAAAAATGGTCCTCTTGAAAAAGTTTTTTTTTTAAATCATCATTTCTTAATGCAATTTGTATTCTGAGTGCCCAAAAGGTTATTTTGCTGGTTTTGCGGTTAGGAGACTGTAAAAGACACCAATCGTACACGGTTTCAAACGTATTCTACTTAGTCATTTCATAATTAAAATTTCAGTCACTGTCAATGGTTTTGGGGTCATGATCCAGTGAAAATCAGCTATAAAAAAGTTCCATAGTTACATAAATGTGGTATATAACTGGCAATTATTCCTCACAATTTTTAACACTGGCTGAGAGGTGATTTTTATAATTTTTGGGGGCATTGTGCTGTCCAAAACCAGCTATAATCTTGGTCCTTTGGTACAGAAATGTGGTTTATAAGTGGCATTTCTTCCACACATTTTTATAATTTTTGGGGGCATGGTGCTGTGACATACAGCTATACTACAGGTCCTATTGTAAAAAACGTGGTTTCTAACAGGCATTTGTTCTTCACAATTGTCAACAGTGGCCAAAGGGTTATGTTTTGAATTTTTGGGGGCATGGTGCTGTGACATACAGATATACTACAGGTCCTATTGTAAAAAGTGTGGGTTTCTAAAAAGGCATTTGTTCTTCACAATTGTCAACATTTGGTCGAAAGGGTCATGTTTTGAATTTTTGGGGTTATGAAGTTGTCAAAAACAGAAATAGGTAGGACACTGTTAATGGACACATATTGCAAAGTGACTTGTTTTTGCACGAAGTTTAACATAAAAAGCAATCCCTGTAGTGAGACAACCCCTTTAATATGATTGAAAAACTGAGAAACAAAGACATTGAGGGATTCCTTCCTATTTTAAACATGTGTTTTTCAGAATTAAACTACTTAAAAAACTTGAATTTACAAAATAGCTGATAAAAATATTCCTCTGAATTGTACAAGGGAGGTACAGGAAGACTTGAACAGATGTAGGTTTTTCAGAGGACATGGAGTATGAAGCACATTCACCTCTCCAAGAACAGAGACAATTTCCTCCAGCACATTGAGTAAAATGAGAAAAAGAAAGCCAAGAAAAAGGGCACCTAGGTGGAACAGGAGCGTCAACCTCCAGCATTTCCAAGTGAAACTCAATTGGTCCGCACTCATACGGAGGGGAAAGTGCTCTAGTAGAGGCAGAAATTTCTCCAGTGCTACCCAGATCTTTACTGTTTACTAAGGAAGGCTGGAGGTCTTAGCTCACACTTCCGCTTCCGCACTCTACTTCAGCCCGACTGTTTTCGTTGCTGTGTCATAGGGGCATTTTTGCCGTGTTAATAGGTGACAGATGCCAGCCCTGGCTCTCACCGCACCCACAGTGAGTCTGGCCCTGCTAGCTGAACCCACTGTTAATAGATGACAGATGCCATCCACTCTATGTCCGGCTCTGCCATCTGAACCTCCGTGATCCACGTTCACAGCCTCACCCTCCTTGATCTGTAATTTCCTACAACCCACTTGACATTATAATGCAGGATTTTCAGACAGGCCTTGTTAAAACCTACTGGGGACATCTGTTTCGTTTGCTTCATGTTTTAATGTCAAAATGGAACAAGCCAGCAGTAGAATGGCAAGTAGCTGTAGCAGCAGCAGCATTGGAAAACTTGTTTTTTTAAAAGAGTTTATTTGTTATTGCAATTTTTTCCGCTGATGGTCCATAAGGGCACCTGTGCGTGTTTTGGGGTCATGCTACGGCTCAGGACAGGGAGAGTCAATGTCCAGTTCAACTAAAATGGTGGTTCAAAGACTTTCTTACGGTACTTTTTTAATCTGTGGGTCATGCAGGTTTGGGGCTCATGCTGCGGCCCAGGACAGCGATAGTCAATATCCAGTTCAACTAAAATGGTGGTTCAAAGCAGGGGCGTCGCTAGGCTAGTTTATTCGGGGCAAAAGCCCCGGACAATCCTGCCTATGCAATGATCCTCACCCCGTTGGGTTTCAGTCATCTACTATGTGCCTGCAGCACCGACGATCTCTTGAGCTGAATGTGCGTCCTCTAGACACACATACAGCTAAAAGCCGTTCTTCAGTGCAGGGAGGGGGAGGGAGAGCAACTGCATGAGTTGGCGGGTGCTTAGCAGGGAGGAGTGGACGCCTGTCACTCACTGAAGCTCCTGACTGTCAGGACTTCATGTGCTGTAGCCGCATTCAGCACGAGAGCCTGGTAGTCAGGAAGCAGCACATAGTGAGTGAGGAGCTCCGCCCCCTGCTGTGCTGCTCCCAGACCATGCACCTACACAGCCTTCAATATGGAGGCAACAGCAGCATCATCTCACTGAGAGCTATGGTTACCTGTTCTGGGGAGAATAAATATCAGTGAGAGATTCAGAGGAACGCACTGGTCAGTTTTTCCTCTGTAAAAATCCATGCCACAGTTCATGGGGCGTGAAAAATGCCATGTGAACCCCGCCATACTGAGAAAAACTTAACACAATGGGCCCGGGCCCCGGATGTTTTGGGACCCTAGCAAAGCCCCTGGTTCAAAGACTACTTTCTTCTGGCCTTTTTT
>JAODAL010050152.1:0-27637 GCA_025379985.1 Phyllomedusa bahiana
TTGGGGGACGGACCTCTTCTAAATTTCGATGGCTGTAATCGCTGGTTTCTGTGGTCCCTGACGGAGCTCCACTAAAACACGTCCGTCTCCTCACATAGCTGGCCACGCACCCCCATAAGTTTTTTTTATTTTTCCACCTATCTTTTATTTTGCAGGACTAGATGTACTTTCTAAGGGCATGTCCCCACGGCACGGGTTTTCGGACGGTTTTTCAGCCGGTTTGCGGTTTTTCAGACCGCCTGAAAAAACGGCCAAAAATGATCACAATTGTGCTCTATGGAAAACCCGTGCAGCAGTCCCCACTCCACGGGTTTTCCGTTGGGCGGTTTTGCCGCCCGCGGTCCGCTCAAAAAGCATTGAGCAAGCACAATCTTCTGTCCGGTTTTCGCACGGAATCTGTGCTGCTCAATGTGAAGGGGGAGGGCTCTTCTCTGCTCATCGCGGAGAAAAGCCGACCCCCCCCGCGGCCGTGGGGACGGGCGCAAAACAGGACAAATACCAGCCGGCAAACCGGCCGGTATTTGTCCTGTGCCGTGGGGATGCGCCCTAATGGTTGTATTCATATTACCATAGAATATACTGGGAGATGGCAAAAAAAATTAAGTGGGGCAAAATATGAAAAAAAAACTTACTTGCGCCATGTTTGCGGGTGTTTTGTTTTTACGGTGTTCCTTCCTCGGTAAAAATTATGTGTTATCTGTATTCTGCAGGTGGATATGCATCCGCGAATACCAAACATGTAGGGCTTTCGTTATGTTTTGGTACCGTAAAAAAATTCTAGACATTTTCTATTTTTGAAATTTGCGCAGCAATACATTTTTTGTACTAACACCTACGGACCTGAGAGAGGCAGCATTTTTTTGCAAGCTGAAGTGTACTTTTTATTGCTAACAGTTTGGAATGCACACAACTTTTTTGATCAATTTTATTCCAATTTTTATAGGGCGTGAAATGACCAAAAATATGCAGGTTTGGCATTTGGAATTTTTTTCTTCTTTGGTGTTCAGCGTACGGGATAAATGATTTTATATTTTAATAGATTGGATTTTTTCGGACGCGGCGATACCAAATATGTGTAACTTTTTTATTATTTTACTTTTTTTCATTTGTAAAATGGCAAAAGGGGGGATTTGAACTTTTAATACTTTTTTATTTTTTTTTACACTTTAAAACATTTTTTTTTCTTTAAAGGGGTTGTCTCACTACATTGATTCATCTCACCTCAGTCCTGTTTTCTTGGTTTCATTTTGAATTCAGGGGCGTGTTTACTGGCCTCTACTAGGCTGCAGTAGAAGACAGGTCTGTAGCTATAGCAACCAGTGTTGGCAACCTATCCGGAGAGATCAAACAGGTCTGTAGCTATTGCGACCTGAGGAGCTGATGCAGCCCATACAAAAGGGGATATCTAGGGATAGGTAGGACACTGTTAATGGACATATATTGCAAAGTGACTTGTTTTTGCAAGATCTTTAACGTAAAAAGCAATTCTTGTAGTGAGACAATGCCTTTAACTTTGAGTCCCACTAGGGCGCTTCACCACTAGGGGGCGCACTAATTTATACAGCCTAAGGCATTGTATATACAATGCCTTAGGATGTACAAAGATGGCGGTTCCCCCACTTTCTACCTGGAGCTGGAAGTGGGGAAACTGAAAACTTGGCAGGGATGGAAGCCTTCACAAGGCTGCCATGCTCACTGATCGGGAGCCGGTGATTTCGCCGCGGATGTCCTGACCGCAGTGAGGAATGGTGCGCGGCCCCGTCTCTCTTTGATTTAGAGGCCGTGTCCATCTTTGCCACGGTATCTAAGGGGTTAAACTGTACGCGCCGCAATACGCCGTGTGTTCTAGAAGTACGTGCTGTAGTTCTAAAGTACAGGCCCCCGGCCCCATTCACCTGCATTGTCAGCTGACATGTCACTTCTCTCCCCCGGCATACTATAATAATCGTATTGTATACTGGGGGAGACGAGACATAATTCATAGCTCACTATGAATTACCGTATTTGCGGCGCGCATTTCGGCCGTAGTAAAGCACAAATACGCGGCGAAATGCCTGCCGCTATTACACTATGTGAACATACCCTAATGGCTCGTTTCCAAAACACTTTTCAAACTGTCAAGTTTGGCAAAAATGTCTAAAATACATAATGAATCTGGTGAATAGTTTTTTTGGTGCAGTTTGAGCCAAAATGTTGGTACCTTTAGTAACTTTCCCTCAATGTAGTGGTGGCAGGCTAACCAGGACCCTACAGCCTGGGTTGAGGGGCAATGAACCCTCTGTCTCATAAGACCCTGATGCCCAGAGGGGAAATGAACCCTCTGCCACATAAGACTCTGTTCGTGGGGCATAGGGCAATAGACCATGTGCCCTGTATGATGCTGCTGCCTTGGGGGAATGGTAATGTACCCTCTGCCACATAAGACCCTTTTGCCTGGGGGTAAGAGCAATGGACCTACTTCCACATAAAACTCTGCTGCGCGGGGGGATGGGTAATAGATCCTCTGCAACATAAGACCTTTATCCCTGAGGGGAACAGCAATGAACCCTGCTGCCAGAGAAAAGAGCAATGGACACTCTGCTGTATGTTCCTGATGCCAGGCAGACGGGCAATGGACTCTCTGCCACATATGACCCTTCTGCCTGGGGGATAGGGCAATGAACTCTTTTCCACATTAGACGCTTCTATTGCAGGGAAAGAGCAAGGGACTCTCTTCCACATTATAAGACCCTGCTGCTGGGGGAAAGGGCAATGGATTTTATGCCACATAAGACCCTTCTGCCTGGGGGGAAGGGCATTGAACTCTTTCTACATAAGACTCTACTCTTGGGGGGCAATAGTCCTTCTGCCACATAAAACTCTATCCCTGGTGGAAAGGGCAATGGACCATCTCCCACATATGACCTTGATGCCTGACAAAGTGCAAGGGACCCTTTGCCACATAAGACCCTGCTGCCTAAGGAGGTAGGGGGGGCAGGGCGGTGTACCCTCTGCCACATAAGATCATGCATCCTGGTGCGAGGGTTAATGGACGATCTCCCACATACGACCCTGATGCCTGGTGGAAAGGCAATAGACCGTGTGCCATATAAAACTCTTCTGCCTGTGGAAAAGGGCAATGAACTCTCTACCAAATTAGATCCTTATACTGGGGAGAAGGGCAATGGACCAATTGCTACATAAGACCTTTCTACTGGGGGGCAATAAACCCTCTGCCATATAAAACTTTGTCCCTGGTGGAAAGGCAATGGACCATCTCCCGTATATGACCATGATGTGGTGCAATGAACCCTTTGCTACATCCTGCTGCCTAAAGGTACAAAAAGTGAAATGGGCCCCCCAGTTACCTTGTGCCACTTACAATGCTGGTATCTCCTTATGTGGCAGGAGGGCTTTTGGCCCCCTTCAGGCTGCAGGGCCTGGTAGTAACTGCTACTTCTGCACCCCCTACAGCTACACCCATGGCTGCCGGGATAGAAGTGCAATGCATCTTCTCCCAGAAAATACCTTGCTGACTGGTGGGAAGGCAATGGAGCTTTTGCCACATAAGAGGACAGTACTATAAGTTACATGAAAGTTGGGGGCCCTATTATCAAATTTGCATTAGGGCCATCAGGACCTTGAGGGAAGACTCCTTTGAGAAAATTACTGGCAACCAAGCTGCTTGCTAATTGGCAATATAGACTCAACTGGAGATTTTTTTTTATTTTAGCGTGAAACGCTATTTAAGTTATTCTGATTTCTCTCTGTTGTGACTGAGCAGAAGACGAGGCGCTCGTGCTCCCCCTGCCTCCAGCTGTTTCTCGATGGGCGAGACGCTGTGACTGATGTGTAACACAACTCCATGTCGGATAGTAGTGGTGAGAATGTTTGAAAATCATTAGAGAAGATCAAAGTGTGGTAAAGGTGCGATGAGGACAAAGGTTGATCCGCGCGGCCCGCGGCGAGCGCCAGGCTTGTGTCTGGATGAGTCTTGTGGCTTTATTGTTTATAGGATCCACATGATTAGGAAACAGCGAGGCCTGAGATTTTTATTTCAAAAGCAAACAAAAGCTTTTTCAACAGAATTTCATCTATTTTTCTACCTGTCTAGAAGCAGCAGCCGCGAGGAGCGGGATGACGGGAGCTGGACCGGTTTGATGCTCCATGTCCTAGAATTGCCCCATCTGTTACCTTGATTTCCCTGTGATCAATGCAACAATTGAAGAGACAGTATAAAAATGCAAATCAGGCTGAGTTCATACGGCCGTCATTTTAGCGTCTGTTTTCTGGTGGAAATTGATTCATCTATTTGCATCCGTTATTCTTCCATATCCAGTAATGAGACAAAAACAAACATCCATATGCTGTGCAATTCGTCCTTGTTATGCTCCATGGTATCCAATGGGGCAGCTAGGTTAGGTTCTACCAGCCGAAAGGTAAGAAAGGTTAAGCAGGTCTAAGGTCAGACTGGCTGCCAGGAGTACCAGAGGATCCTCCTGTGGTCCAAACACTGCCATAATGTACATCTTCTATTTCAAGGCCCAAAGGTCTACATAAGGGTGCACAACATGTGACCGACACTGCTCTTCTCTGGGACCCTCAAAAGGACACAGACTTGCTTTGTCTCTGTCCTGATACCTCAAAAAATAATATTCCTATCTTGACAGTCACTGTTGTGGTGGGTGCTGTTTGGCTATCACTGTTATATAGAGCACTATATGGCTGGCATTGTATATCTGGCATTGTTATGGTGGGCATTATATTGCCGGCATTGTATAGCTGGCACTGTTATGGTGGGCACTGTATGGCTAGTACTGCAATGATGGGCACAGTAGGGTTAGTACTGCTATCGTAGGCACTATATCGCTAGCATATTAAGAGCACTTTATGAAGAGCACTATATGGCTAGCACTGCTCTATAGAGCACTATATAGCTGGCAGTGTATAGCTGGCACTCTTATGGTGAGCTCTGTATAGCTGGCATTGTTATGGTGGGCACTGTATGGCTGGCACTGTATAGCTGGCAATGTTATGGTGGGCATTGTATAGTTGGCAATGCTATGGTGAGCACTGTATAGGTGGCACTGTTATGGTGGGTACTGTATGGTTGACACTGTTATGGTGAGCACTGTATAGCTTGTACTGTTATGGTGGGCATTATATAGCTGGCAATGCTATGGTGGGCACTGTATGGCTGACACTGTTATGATAAGCACTTTATGGCTGGCACTGTTATGGTGAGCACTGTATAGCTGGCACTGTTATGGTGGGCACTGTATGGCTGGCACTGTTATAGTGAGCATTGTATAGCTAGCACTGTTATGGTAAGCCCTGTATGGCTGGTACTGTTATGGTGGGATCTGTATGGCTGGCACTGTATGGCTTGCGCTGTTATAGTGGACACTGTATAGCTGACACTTTTTTTGGTGGGCATTATATGACTGGCGCTGCTATAGTGGGCACTGTATAGCTGGCCCTGTTGTGGTGGGCACTGTAAAGTTGGCACTGTTGTGGTGGGCACTGCAAGGCTGGCACTGTATAGCATATACTATTATGGTGGACACTATACAGCTGGCACTGTTGTGGTGGCCGTTGTATAGCTGTCACTGTTGTGGTGGCCGTTGTATAGCTGGCACTGTTGTGGTGGCCGTTGTATAGCTGTCACTGTTATGGTGGGCACTGTAAGGCTGGCACTGTTGTGGTGGGCATTGTATCATAAATGAGGAATCCAGTAAAACTGTTTCTGTATTATCCATAGTACATGACCGGCAGTTTTACCTGGATTTCTTCCACAAAGGGGAAATTTTTTCTGACACAATCATGACAGATTCACAGGATATACTACAAAAATGTCAGATAGGTTCAATACTCCAAAAAGGAGGAGATGAGTTGGAAAGGAAGCGATACCTGTGTGTTGCTCTCTTCAATGTCATTGTTATAAAGACATTTCTGTAGCCCCCCAAAACTGCAACAAAAATAGCAGCCTCAGACAGTCCCTAAAGTGTTACCCAGACCTCTAAACCATTTTGGGTATTTACAATTGATATAACAACAAGGTCTCAGGTGGGACATTCACCTTTAAATTTTACTATGGCCCTTGGAAGAGGTGCTATTTGACAATGTGGCTCTTGGACCAGATAAGGTTGTACATCCCTGTTCTAGCAGAAGACAACCTCCTTCAGAGCTGACTTTAGAACCAGTCCCCACATATCCTATTAAACCCTACATGTGGCCGTTCGCCTGTCCAGGTAGAGGGTGGGACCTCAGAATTCTTTCCTCTGATGGACCGAGGAACTTCAGTCCAATACTGAGCAGGTCACATGTTGCCAAAGGATAAGTAGGCTAAAATCTGCAAAAAATTCCCAAATTACCATTTACCACTTATAATGCTGACGTCTGTTAGGAACAGCAGAGGGCCACATCCAGGATAAGTATCTTAAAGGGGTTGTATTGCTACAAAGATCATGTCTCAGATTATGGGGACAGTAAAAAAAAAAAGCACTTTTGTAATTGGGTTGCATTACCTCTGACACTTGGTTTAGCAGATATGAGCTTTTCTGTAAATCTGTTTTCTATTTCTGCTGCTGCTAGTTGGGGCACGCCCCCTTTTCTGTGATTGGCTAGTCGGGACACACCCCGGTCGGATCCCACCCCCTAGACACGCCCCTGCACTGTGATTGGCCTACTGACATTTCATTCAGTCTGTTGGGATACGCCCCCAGACAGGAAACTCCCCGGACACGCCCCCTGCACTGTGATTGGCTGCCTGCACACTCTGTGTTTACTCCCCTCTGAGCTGTTGAAAAGTAAAACCAAGGGCTGCTGGCTGTATACTCATCTCCCAGCTCTAGGGTGAATGATCTGGCTAATTACTGACTGTTTAAGTCATAGATCCCTTCATGTAACACAGTGCTACATCCTCTGTTTCCTCCATATAACACAGTCTTCTGCCTGATAACAGAGGGAGAGGAGGGGGGTTGGCGATGTGTATTCCTCCATATACCACAGTCACACAGTCTCCTGTCTGGTAACCGAAGGGACGGAGGGGGGGGGGGGGCAGTGTGCTTCCTCACACTTGTTTCATCAGTTCAGGCTGTGTGTATAACTGGTTATAGGACAGCAAGGAGCTTGTGGAGCCTGAAGCTGAAGCTCTGCAGACACAAGAGAAGCATGCAGGAGGCTGCAGATCTCTTCTCTCCAGACATACTTCTGCTTCAGCTGCCTCACACACAATGATGATGTCACAGGTCTTCAGTGAGGGGAGACACGCCTCCTGGGAGGAGAGACACGCCTCCTGGGAGGAGAGACACGCCTACAGTGGGAAGATGTTTTAGGTTGATAGTGGGTCCCTTATCCAATAATCCACTCTGCAGCAGCAATGACATGTCCACTCTTGTGCCATAGGAACCTCTTGACCCAGTCAGGAACTAGGGCTCAGATTCACCTCTCACTTCTCGTTCTGCTATAATTACACCATTAAAACAACTAGTGGGCTGAGGTTCTGATAAAAAGTCAATTAATTGGTACTCAGGATGATTTTATGTAAAAATTATACAACGTTTAGAAATAATTTTCAGGGAGATCCTAGAGATCTTGATTTTTTGCGGACAGAAACACGCCCCCTTTTCACAGACCACACCCCCTTGTCAGGTTTTACTCCTTTATTATGTCATATGACGTTCACAAGACATAGTTGGGCACTCACTTCCACACTGGAGCGTCTTATATTATGAGTAGTTGCGTTTGGAATAGCTGTGACCACACAATTTTGGCCATTTCTGTATTGATTGATGATGATCATGTTGACTGAGAGCTTGTGCCCAGTGGCAAAGCTACAGTCATTGCAGTGGTTGCACTTGTGACTATGGACCTGAGTCACAGGAGCCCACAGGTCACATAGACCCGCGATGCAGCGATCACAGCTGCTGTGGCGCAAGCAGCATGATGCAATGATATCATCACACCATTTGCTCCGCTGCAGGTACTAGGCCCTAAGCCCCGAAGCAGGCAGTGCAATGATATCATGCCGTTTTCTCTGGACTCAGAGAAGAGGTGTTCGGTAGGGGAACAAGGAGAGGCGAGTATTATTTTGTTTATTTTTAATAGGGGCCCTACCTACCTACCTTTGTACCTGCTGAGGGCCTATGTACCTGACAACCTACTAGAGGGGACCCTTTATACCAACCTACCTATTGGATGGGCCTATACATACTGGCTGAGCCCTATATACCTACCGACCTACTGTACACCAACCTATCTACTGGGGGACCCTATGTACCTACCTATCAGGGAAGCCTATATACCTACATGCTAGAGGATCCTATATACCTACCCACTGAAAGGACTCTATATACCTACATATCTCCCGATGGGGTCTATATAAATGCATAATGGGGAACTATATACCTCCCTTCATTGTGAAGAACTTTATAATTATCAAACCTACTGAGGGGGCCTATATAACAACTGATGTAATACCTTAAGGGGGGACTATATACCTCATCACCTACTGAGTGGATCTGTATATTTACTAAGGTTGCCTTAATACTTACAATCTGAGGGTACCTATATAACTTCTTAGGAGGCGTATATGCTTATCTACCTACTGAGGGGCCTGTATAGCTACCTTATTGGGGGCCTACCTATCTAATGGGGAGTTATCTACCTAAAGGGGCTTTTATACCTATATACGTAATGGGTAGCTTACCTACCTAATGGGGGCTTACATAGCTATACATCGAAGGGGTATTTTACAGTACCTACTTAATATGAAGATTCTGTCCACTTATCTGATTATCTAATTTTGAGGGTGTAACCTACCTAAAATAAGCATATACCTATCTGCCTGCCTAATTTTGGGGTCTTCCTACCATATGAGATGTGTACCTACCTACTAATAGCACAAATGGGGGCCATAGATTCGGCTGGGGCAATTCACTGTTTGGGGTACAATTACTGTGTGGGGAACCAATTGTTACCATTTGGAGTGCTATAGATAGAGAGTTTTTACAGAGATAGTAATTGGTGGGGAAGTACTGGAACAGTAAGGAATCTAACATGTTTGTGTGGTAAATTCTGCAGGGACGAGTCAGGGACGAGTCATCTCCAGATGGAGAATAAAAGGGAAAGTGAATTACTCCAGTCAAAGAAGACGTCACCTCTGTGTCCTTGGATGTAACTTGTAAGCACCTATATGTGTTAGAGCACCTGTGTACACTGGTAGCTACCACTATATGGTCACTGTATGAGGATAATAGTAGTCTAAGTGTAATGGTTTATATTCAGTAACAGTACAATGTTTTAATCAATCTCTTTATGGTGGTGATATGTGGTCATGATGTGGCGGTATTACTTGATCCATAATTGTTATTTTTATTATTGGTCTTGATATATTTATTTCCATACTCAACACCAGACCGGCACTGCTTAAAGGGGTTTTCTCAGCATGCTGTTTCAGAGTTGCAGGTCATCTGAGGCTCGTTTTGCCTCACCAGGCTGTGGGTGGTTCTATAGCTGTGATAAGCATATCAGCTATGCTATTCCTAGCTAGGCTGGAGTGCTGGAGATTTAATCTGTAAATAAACAAAAATCCAAGTGCTCTGAGGAGTGAAAACAAGTGTCAGGGCCCCGGGCCAGTTCCTTTTTCCTTACCTGCGGCCCTGCTGCGATCCGCGTCGACCTATGTTCCTCGCAGATCTTTTTCCTGTTGCAGTGTCGCTGTGTGGCCCCTGTACCCTCTTACCACCTGTGATTGCTATGCGCTTTCTCTTGCTGGCCATGCTGCCCCCCATCTTGGCGCCCTGTTCCTTCCTAAAGAGGGGGGGCGCCACATTTTCCCTTCCTTTTTTCCCACAGTGTCAGGGGGGTTGGGCTTCCTCAGCCACCCCTTCTACCTGGGGGTTTTAAAACCTGCTTCTCCTCACACCCCGCCTACCTTGGTGTCATGTTGTTTGTTGTTTTTGTTTAAAGTGCTCTTGGTTTTGTCTGTTGCTAGTGGTTTCTACTTGTTTTTACTCCGGTGGCTAATTGGTCTTTTTGTGTCTCTGTCTGTGTCTTGTGTTTTCCTTGCCTTGTTCTCTGTCGTTTCCCCTTTTCATGCCTTGGTTTCTTGCCTGAGTTTAGCTACGTCTCTGCTTATTTTTTGGGTGTCTGCTCCTGTCATTTATTTTTCCCTTTACCTTTGCTTACCCCTGTTTGGCATCTTTTTTCCTGCTTTTTTGTACCTGCACATATTTACCTATCTGTTTTGTCTCTGTCCCTTATCCTGTTGGTCCCTAACATTGGCACTTCTGGCCTGCTGGTCGCGCCACGGGGGGACGTTTTGGGGTAGCACCTGGTGGCTTTTGGGGTCAAAACCCTTTCCCATAAAAGGCTTTTTTGAAGATCCCTTCCCCGAGGGCCACTTTTGCGCCCCCAAGAACCCGGCAGTGGTCCATGGTCCACTACCCGCTTATCCCCGCTCACCCGTTACAGTAGATCAGGCCCAGGGACCCCGGGATGACATTTTGCCCCCCGTTTTTGGTCCATGTGCAGGTCTTTTTTTCGGGCTGTCTCTTATGTTGTGGGAGTGTTTTTTTTTTTTTGGCAGGTCTTTTGGTGTTTGGGAGCTGCTGGCCACTACCCAGCTCGAGTCCCCGGGGCTTACGGTCTCGCCCAGCCTTCTATCCCCGTGGCTTCGTCCCGCCCTGAGCCTTCTGAGTCCCCGCGGCTTAGGTCTGGGCCCTGACCTTCTGACCCCCCGCGGCTTTACGGTCTCCCCCCTGAGCCTCGAGCCCCGCGGCTTACGGTCTCCCCCTTAGCCTTCTGAGTCCCCGCGGTTTACGGCTCCCCCTGACCTTTCCCACCCCGGGGCTTAGGGGTCTCGCCCTGACCTTTCTGATTCCCCCGGCTTGGGTCTCGCCCGAGCCTTCTGAGTCCCCCGGCTTACGGTCTCCCCCTAGCCTTCTGATCCCCGCGGCTTACGGTCTCCCCCCTGACCTTCGAGTCCCCGCGGCTTACGGTCCGCCCTGACCCTTCTGGTCCCCGCGGCTTCGGTCCCCCCTGACCTTTCTGATCCCCGCGGCTTAGGGTCCTCGCCTGAGCCTTTGACCCCGCGGCTTAGGGTCTCGCCCTGAGCCTTCGGGTTCCCCCGGCTTACGGTCTCCCCCTGACCTTCTGAGTCCCCGGCGGCTTACGGTCTCGCCCTGAGCCTTCTAGCCCCCGCGCTAGGGCCCTCCCCTGACCTTCGAGTCCCCGCGGCTTACGTCTTCCGCCCTTAGCCTTTCTGAGTCCCCGCGGCTTACGGTCTCGCCCTGAGCCTTCTGAGTCCCCGCGGCTTACGGTCTCGCCCGAGCCTTCTGAGTCCCCCGGCTTAGGGGCTCGCCCTGACCTCTGAGTCCCGCGGCTTACGGTCTCGCCCTGACCTTCTAGTCCCCGCGGCTTACGGTCTCCCCCGGGCCCTTCTGAGTCCCCGCGGCTTACGGTCTCCCCCTGACCCTTCTGAGCCCCGCGGCTTACGGCTCCCCGGCCTTCGAGTCCCCGGGGCTTCCCTCCCCCGCCCTGGCCCTGAGTCCCCGCGGCTTACGGTCTCGCCCTGAGCCTTCTGATCCCCGGGGGCTTACGGTCTCGCCCGGGGGTTCCCCTCCCATTTTGCCTAGTGCCCCGTTTTTCCTCCGTGCACCTCCATTTCCTTGTATTCCCCGTACGGCTGTGCAGCCCTGTAGTTTGGTTGGGGTTTGCCCCCTATTGTTACGTCCCAGACCTAGGTGGAATTTCCTTTTGTGGATTGGAGGAGGAAGAGGGGCTTAAGGAGGGGGTACTGTCACGGTCCGTGCCACGTTCCTGTCCTTACGCTGCGGCCTCTGCTGCGATCCGCAGTCGAAACCTATGTCTATCCAGATCTGGTTCCTGTTGCAGTGTCACTGTGTGCGCTCCTGTAGCCGCTGCTTACTCTCCTGTGATTGCTAGGCGGCTTTCTCTTGCTGGCCATGCTGCTCCTCCATCTTGGCTGCTGCCCTGTTTCCCTATCTCTATAGAGGGCGGCGCCACATCTTCCCTTCCTTATTCCCACAGTGTGCAGCGGGGTTGGGCTTCCTCGCCAATCCCCTTCTACCTGGGGTGTTATAAGGCCTGCTTCTCCTCACACTCCCTGCCTGATCCTTGTTGTTGTTTTTGTTGTTGTTGTTGTTTATGTTGTCTCTTGGTGTAGTGTGTTGCTGTGTGTTTTCTGATCTGGTTTGTTAGCAGTCCGGGGGCCCATGTGGTCTCTTTGTGTCTCTTCTGTGTCTTTGTGAGTTTCCTTGCCTTGTTCTCTGCCCGTGTTCCTGCCCTGGTCATGCCTTGGTTTCTTGCCTGTTTAGCTTACGTCTCTGCTTATGTTCTTGGTGTCTGCAGTCTGTCTATTTATTTTTTCCCTTTACCTTTTGCTTATCCTCCTGTTTGGCATCTTTTTTTGTCCTGTCTTTGTTTGTACCTGCAAAATTTTATTACATCTAGTCTGCTTTGTCTCTGTCCCCTTATCCTGTTGGTGCCAGCATTGGCACTTCTGGCCTGTCTGGTCAGCTGCCACTGCTGGGGACTGCTCTGAGGTAGCACCTGTGGCTGTTGGGTCAGTCAACCTTACCATCAAAGGCTCTGTGAAGATACCTTGCCCGATGGCCACTTAGTTGCGCCCCTCAGAGCAAGCCCGGCAGTGGTCCAGTGGGTCCACTACCCGCTTATCCGCTCACCCGTTACAACAAGTGCTTATCTGTAGACCAATACTAATCTTGTTAGAGATAAAGACCCTGCTCTGTCCACGGTGATGTCACTACCAGCTCTCTTTCTAAGCAGAAAGGGAGATATGGACAGTAACCTAGAGACATTTTTTTTGTGCAGTCAGAGCAGATAAAATCTCTGTAATCTCCTGACCAGGGCAATATCAAAACAGCAATGTATTTAGAAAAAGTCTACATTTACCTTTCCTTAAATGTTAACAGCTAATCATTGTAGTGAGAAAACCCCTACAGTATTGTGCATCATCTCACAACACTAAAAGCTCAAAGGTCAACATTGTGTTCAAGAGAAAACAAGTAAAAATTGTTACAAAAAATTAATGTAAAACATACAATAAAGTGAAATTAATAAATCCATTTCACACTCTCATTTAAACCATAGGGCTTCAATCAGTTCAGTTTATATTTCCACTATATCTTGTGTGATTGTAATATTTGTGTTGGATATTTATACCATGGTTTAAATGAAAGTGTGAAATTAATTTATTTCTATGATTTTATTGTACGTTTTACTTTAAATATTTTAACAATTTTTCACTTGTTTTATATGCAACCTGATGTTGATCTTTAAACTTTTAGTATTGCGAGATGATGGACAATACTGAGTGGGTATTTAAGGAGTGCTGGTCTGGTGTCTTGTATGGACTTGAGAAAATGTTGGCGTGCAACATGAAACGCGTTGTCCGCATGTTTTATATGTTCTTCTAACGCGTTAATGTTCAAATAATTGTACTAATATACTCACCTTCCTTTGGTGTTGATCCGCAAGCGCCTCTTCACTCCTCAATTTGCTCATGATCAGTGGTACTAATAGCGGTAGGCTACCTAGTATATATTGTTTTGGTACAGGTATCTATTGTGTCAGACTGGGGTACATGGGACATAACAATAAAGTTGATTCTTGAGGACCACTGGTCAACTTTATTCCTTAAAAGGGCCTTAAAGGGGTTTTGCCACGAAGTAAAATTTACGTGGGAAACCTGCAAACTAAATAATAAACATTTTTATCATTCATTATTATTAAAAATTCTGCACCGTTTTTGTTTTAGCTGCTCCTTTAGTGATCCATTGTTTACAGCTCGTCTCCAGGGGATACGACCAGGACTGTGAGCTCCTCACTCCTGGTCAGACATGCTCAAACATCACCTTTCCTCTCAGGCAGCTACTAAGTGTTCAAACCCCAGGTGCTGTCACTCTACTCCCGTCCTCTGTACTCCTTAGTAATTATTAAAACAGTGCAAATAAAAAAAAAAAAAAAAAACCTCAATGAGGTCTGTGCATTGATAAAGAGAAATAAAATCCACAGGTTCGGTTCCTGCAGGGATTTGAACCTAGGACCCTTGTGCTGTGAGCTATTCACACCTTTATACACAAACAGACCTATCATTGACTATAAAGAGGAGAAGCATGGTGATGTCATCCTGCTGGGTCACATGATATGTAATTCAAGCAAATCACACACGCCCCCTTCTCAGCACACAGAGCTGAAGAGCTGGATACAGGAAGAATGAAATGAGATTGTGGCAAAACCCCTTTAAGCTACTGCACATGCCGCTTGCCTCTTTTCTTCTGTGTATCTCCTTGAAAATCGCTCCCAGGTGTCCATGGCTAGGAGCCCACCATGCCTAGGGGCCCATCGCTGGTTTCTCCTACTTCCCTATAAGCTAGTCCAATCCTCGGTGGGTAAATAGGTCACTTAGAGACTAGTTAGCCCTAGGTATTCAGACCCTACCTACAGTAGGGCTATTGCACCGAAAAGGGAGGCCCCACCCATGAAACTTCTACTCGACTTTAGAAATCCCTAGGACAAAGGTATGGAGTATATCTTTGTCCTAGGGATTTCTAGGGTCGGATAGGAGGTTCATAGGTGGGGCCACCCTATTCGGGCCAATAGCCCTACACTATGCAGGGTCTGAATATTCAGGGTTTACTAGGGGGAGTATTTCCCTAATTTTTTAAGGATATTAATAAAAGTTACATTTTATGATAGGTTTCACCTTTTTCCTGTGTTTTTTTGAGATTTGTGTTCAATCCTATTACTATGTATATCTGGTGGCCTCCAATCCATATATAAAATTGGTCTCTGTTGTGTTACTTAGAGACTAGTAACAAATGGGGAAGGTGGTTTAGCTTGTGTCCAGAAAGCAACCATGAATGTTACAAAAGCTTCTGGTTCCTGCAGGGGTTTGAACCTAGGACCCTTGTGCTGTGAGGTAAAAGCTTTAACTCTGAGCTACTCACAGCTTTTTACATAAACAGACCTTTCATTGACTAAAGAGAGGAAAGGCCTGGTGATGTCATCCTGCTGGGTCACATGATATACAAGTCAAACAAATCACACACGCCTCCTTCTGAGCACATTATGCTGAAGAGCTGGATGCATGAGGTATGAAATGTGAAATGAGATTGTGGCAAAACCCCTTTAAGCTACTGCACATGCCGCTTGCCTCTTTTCTTCTGTGTTTCTCCTTGATAATCGCTCCCAGGTGTCCATGGCTAGGAGCCCACCATGCCTAGGGGCCCAGCGCTGGTTTCTCCTGCTTCCCTATAGACCAGTCCAAGCCTCGGTGGGTAAATAGGTTACTTAGAGATTAGTAAACCCTGGGTATTCAGACCCTACCTATAATACAGCTATCTCCCCAAAAAGGGAGGCTCCCCCATGAACCCTCTACTCGACCTTAGAAATCCCTAGGATTTCCAGGGTCAGATAGGAGGTTCGTGGGTGGGACTGCCCTTTTCGGGGCGTTAGCCCTACTGTAGATTCGGTCTGAATACCCAGGGTTTACTAGTCGTTAAGTAACCTATTTACCCACCGAGGCTTGGACTGGCCTATAGGGAAGCAGGAGAAACTAGTGGTGGGCCGCTAGGGGGAATATTTTCCTCATTTTTAAAGGATATTAATAAAAGTTAAATTTTATTATAGGATTCACCTTTCTGCTAAATCCTATTACCATGTATATCTGGTGGCCTCCAATCCATATATAAAATTGGTCTCTGTTGTGTAACTTAGAGACTAGTAACAAATGGGGAAGGTGGTTTAGCTTGTGTCCAGAAAGCAACCATAAATGATACAAAAGCTTTCAATGGAAGATACAGGAGAAAAAAAGCAAATCAAACAAAAGTTGCATTGCAAAATTGAGACCATGTTTCACCGGGCATCATAGAAAATCAAGCGTCACCGTTCATGCTGCCTGCAATAAAAGCACTATGAACAATGATCAGACTCATGATAGCTCCATAGACTTCAGTAACACAGTGCCACCTAATGGTCACAGAAGCCATGCGCTCTTAAACTGCATCCTACTCTTGCAGTATTGAAGTGGTGGTCTCATTTAGTGCTCAGTATTTATAGGTTTGTGCGCTATCTTTATCCTTCCCCGGGGGTTGCCATAATGATACTGAGCTCTCGCTGGGTGAAGAATGGGAAGAAAGTCTGTTTAACTTCAGCAGTGAAGGGTCACAAAACAAATACAATTCCGGCTTTATTGAATGTTTGCGCACAATTAGAAGGAATATAATATGTGTAAACCACACATTAAAAAATAATAGATACATAATAAAAAAACAATGCAAAATGTGGATTCTACTTGGTTATCCGAGAACTTGAAAGAAAATTTAATAGACACTTAAATGCATTGTCATTCCGTAACTTGAAATTATAGTCTACATTTTATATATTGTGCGTTTTTCCTGTATTTTAGTTAATGGTAATTTTCCCACTATTACAATAGGAATCCTAACGACACATAAGAGGCATCAATAGTTAATTAGAAAAACATGGCTTTTTCAAAAACGGCGCCACTCCTGTTCACGGGTTGAGTCTGGTACTGCAGCTCAGCTCAATTGATGTTATTGAGGGTACGCTTAAATACCAAACATACCCTGTGGACAAATGTGGCACTGTTTTTGGACAAAAGCAGCCATGTCTTTCCAAAATCTGCCATGATAAAAGACTAACATAGTCTGAAACGCGTTGGTTGTTTGTTTCCTTGTCCTACTCTGTTGATGGTCCATAGCTTTGATTAAGGATTACAGATATGTTACATGTTCTTAATATTTTCTTGAAATAATGCTGGATTTTTTATTTGAAGAGACGGTGCTGGCATTTTCTTTGACCTTTTAAAAAAGTGAATAAATCCATTAAAGGAGACAATCACTTATCGAGGGAACTGGGGTCCTGTGACCTCATTTGCTCTTTTGTATCAGCCATCAGCAGACTCTTTTACTATTAAAGTCCATGAAGATGTGATTGCACTAAAGAAAAGAGCTAAGTGTTTCTTTCTAATAGGGTCCCAGAGTATATTATATGCCCCCAGTATTGGTAATAGGGTCCTCCAGTAAGTTCTATGTCCCCCAGTAGGTAGATTTATAGTTTATATGTCATCCAATAGGTAAGTATACAGGTTATATGTCCCCTAGTGGGTATATCGGCAGATTATAGGTCCCCAGTAAGTATATAGGCAAGTTACAGGTCCCCCAGCAGGTATGTAGGCAGATTATAGGTCCCCCACCAAGTTTATATGCACGTTATAGGTTCCCCAGCAGGTATATAGGCAAGTTATAGGTCCTCCAGTGGGTCTATAGACAGGTTATGTCCCCCAGCAGGTACATCGGCAGGTTGTAGGTCCCACAGCGGGTATATAGGCAAGTTATATGTCCCTTAGTAGGTATACAGGTAGGTTATATGTCCCCCAGTAGGTATATAGGCAGGTTATATGTCCCCCAGTAGGTATATAGGTAGGTTATAGATTCTCCAGTAGATATATCGGCAGGTTATATGTCCCCCAGCGGGTATATAGGCAGGTTATTTGTCCCCCAGTAGGTATATAGGCAGGTTATAGATTCTCCAGTAGCTATATAGGCAGGTTATATGTCCCCCAGCGGGTATATAGGCAGGTTATAGGTTCCCCAGTAGGTATATAGACAGGTTATTTGTCCCCCAGTAGGTATATAGGCAGGTTATAGATTCCCCAGTAGCTATATAGGCAGGTTATATGTCCCCCAGCGGGTATATAGGCAGGTTATAGGTTCCCCAGTGGGTATACAGGTAGGTTATATGTCCACCAGTAGGCATACAGGTAGGTTATATGTCCCCCAGTAGGTATATAGGCAGGTTATATGTCCCCCAGTAGGTATATAGGCAGGTTATATGTCCCCCAGTAGGTATATAGGCAGGTTATAGGTCCTGCAGTAGGTAAATAGGCAGGTTATAGATTCCCCAGTAGCTATATAGGCAGGTTATATGTCCCCCCGTGGGTATACAGGTAGGTTATATGTCCCCCAGTAGGTATACAGGTAGGTTATATGTCCACCAGTAGGCATACAGGTAGGTTATATGTCCACCAGTAGGTATACAGGTAGGTTATAGATCCCCCAGTACTTATATCGGCAGGTTATAAATCCCCCAGCAGGTATATAGGCAGGTTATACAGTATGTCCCCCAGTAGATAGGTATATAGGTTATAGGTCCCACAGCGGGTATATAGGCAGGTTATAGGTCCCCCAGTACGTATATAGACAGGTTATAGGTCCTTCAGTAGGAATATAGGCAGGTTATAGGTCCCCCAGTATAGGTAATAGGGTACCCCGGTAAGTTATATGTCCCCCCAGTAGGTAGGTATATAGTATTGTCCCAGTAGGTTATAGGCAGTTATAGTTCCCCCAGTAAGTATATAGGCAGGTTATATGTCCCCCAGTAGGTATATAGGCAGGTTATAGGTCCCCCAGTAGGAATATAGGCAGGTGATAGGTCCGCTAGGAGGTAGAGAGGGCTAATGGGCTAATTAAAAATAAAAAACTAACAGTACTCACCTTTCCCCGCTCCCTGAAGCAGCCTCTGCTCCCGGTCTTCTTCCTGCATTATGACACTCTCACGCCGCCTGTGCTGTATACTCCAGTGAGCCACAAGCCTGTTTGCGGCTCACTGGAGTGCTCTGTGGAGTGGGGAGACTTATATCTCTGCTCCGCAGAAGCCTTCAACTGTATGTGCGTCCAAAGTACGAACTTACAATTAGTCCCAGGCGACGGCGCTATCACCAATCTCCAAGGTCCGAAGCCAACGGCTTAGCGATTAGTATCAACTTGGGACGTTAACGATCGGTGGCAGATGGCGGTGGCGCCGGGGACTAAGGGTATGTTCACACGGCGTATTGTGGCGTGTACAGTACGTGCTGCAATACGCCGGGTGTTTTGCAAGCACATGAATTCCAAAGCACGGGGGGGATATGTCACTTCTCTCCCTGGGTGTACGATACAATATATTGTACATATTGTTCGCATTGTTAGATGACGCATAATTCATAGCTCTCTATGAGATCTATGAATTTCCGTAATTTCTGCGCGCATTAAGGATTCCTAAACAGCTTCTAAATCAGCCTGAGGCTGATTTTGGGTTGTTTTGTAGTGTATAAAAACCACCGTGTGAACAGACCCTCAGCGTTATTGTCAGGGGAATGTTTCTGTGGCATTCTCTGGGCCACTCATCCATGTGGAAGGCACTCTCAACCCAATTGGCTATGAATCCATCCTTGCAGATCACGTACGTACATAACATTACAATCTGCAATATAGTTAAAAGTGGGCTGGCACCTGATCTGTATAGTTACACTTGGGCCTAGTAGAATAATCTTCCCCGTTGGGCCTAAGTTCTTACAGCAAGATACTTTTGGGAAATGGATAGAAGAAAACCTAGTACTAATTCTCTTCCTGTTAAAGGGGTTTTGCCACGATCTCAATTCATACCTCCTGCATCCAGCTCTTCAGCCGTGTGTGCTCAGATGGGGGTGTGTGTGATTTGTTTGAAATGCCTATCATGTGACCCAGCAGGATGACATACAGGCCTTTCCTCTCTCTAGTCAAAAAAAGGTCTGTTTATGTAAAGCATTGTGAGTAGCTGAGAGGTAAAGTTTTTGCCTCCAGGCACAAGGGTCCTAGGTTCAAATCCCTGCAGGAACCAAACCTGTGTTTTTTTTTTCTCTTTATCAATGCACAGACCTCATTGAGGTTTCTTTTTTATTTATTTGCACTGTTTGACTAATTACTAAGGAGTACAGAGGACGGGAGTAGAATGACAGCACCTGGGGTTTGAACACTCAGTAGCTGCCTGAGAGGAGAGGTGATGTCTGAGCATGTGTGACCAGGACTGAGGAGCTCTCAGCCCTGGTCATATCCCCTGGAGACGAGCTGTAAACAATGCATCACTAAAGGAGCAGCTAAAACAAAAACGGTGCAGAATTTTTAATAATGATGAATGGTGAAAATGTTTGTTATTTCATTTGCAAGCTTCCCACATCAATTTTACTTCGTGGCAAAACCCCTTTAAAAACTGCAAAAATATGGCTGCTTTCTTCCAAAGACAGAACCAAATGTGTTCAAAGGTAATGCAGCTCAGCTTCATCCACGTCAATGGAACTGCATTGCAATACATTCAATGCAAAACCCAAAATCAATATAATTTTTTTTAGATATCAAGCTAACGTTCTACCACAATAGCAAAGAAGGAAACTCCCTACATAGGATTATGTTCTTCTCTCCTGTATGAATGGAAGATCAAGATTATTGATTGACAGCATTAATTACCGCTAAAAATAATACAACGAACCCAATCGTACATTATATGCAAAGTACTTTGTCCACTGAGCTCAACCAGCAGCTAACAAGTGACCTATATTATCACTGTGTTTCCTGTTGTAGCTCTTGTTAGTTCCAGATGTTATGTACTCGCTCCATCCCCTGCTCTGCGCCGCTGCGTGGATCAGCAGCAGAACACAGATGTAAACCATCCGCCCGTGCCTGTTCTGCTGAATCGCTCTATGGAAGTGCTAATAGGCAACGCTGGAGACCAATAAGAGCTATGGATGGTCCCATGGTTGATAGGTGACAGGCAGTCATGGCCAATAGACAGTTGTGGGAACAATGCTTGTGGTTTAGACGGCAGCAGCCTGGAGCCCGGCGAGGTTCGGGGTACAGGCAGTTTTATCCGGGGTCCGAGCCCCGGATAAAACTGTCTAGCGACGCCCTTGGGTTTAGGTTTGTCAATGAAGGGTATCCGTGCTTTCACGTACATGGGCAACGTTAAATTGGCCCAGAGAGACTCGTCTGACTTGCTAATGTTTCTAATGGAGTCTTCGGGGCTTCTTACTCCTGTCTGCACTGAATAAGGGCTTTGGTGCTTTTATAGAAGACAAAATATGTTTCTAGGGTTCCTAAAGCCAGGTTAACAGAATCGCTAATTTGACCTTTAGGATGCAGCCTATTTTGGCCCCAAAAATTATGTCCACATTTCAATCTCAATAAAGGGCTGACATACAGCAGGAAATAAGCAGAGTAACTCTTGTTAAGAATTTGAGTTCTGTCATTTTTATGTACTTCAGAGCTGGATTCACAATTCTACAGACTTCATAAGTAATATTTTCCAGGATTCATTGCTGATTAGGTGTCTACACAAAGCTTGGTCTGATCACTTGCATTCGTATAAGTCTTATTTTTACAGCTCTGGAGTAACTCAGGATCAGTACAGGATAAGTAATGTATGTACACAGTGACTGCACCAGCAGAATAGTGAGTGCAGCTCTGGAGGATAATACAGGATGTAATTCAGGATCAGTACAGGATAAGTAATGTATGTACACAGTGACTGCAACAGCAGAATAATGAGTGCAGCTCTGGAGTATAATACAGGATGTAACTCAGGATCAGTACAGGATAAGTAATGTAATGTATGTACACAGTGACTCCACCAGCAGAATAGTGAGTGCAGCTCTGGAGTATAATACAGGATGTAACTCAGGATCAGTACAGGATAAGTAATGTATGTACACAGTGACTGCACCAGCAGAATAGTGAGTGCAGCTCTGGAGTATAATACATGATGTAACTCAGGATCAGTACTGGATAAGTAATGTATGTACAACTTGACTGCACCGGCAGAATAGTGAGTGCAGCTCTGGAGAATAATACATGATGTAACTCAGGATCAGTACAGGATACGTAATGTATGTACACAGTGACTGCACCAGCAGAATAGTGAGTGCAGCTCTGGAGAATAATACAGATGAAACTAAGGATGAGTACAGGATAAGTAATGTAATGTATGTACACAGTGACTGCACAGCAGAATAGTGATGCAGCTCTGGAGTATAATACATGATGTAACTCAGGATCAGTACAGGATAAGTAATGTAATGTATGTACACAGTGACTGCACCAGCAGAATAGTGAGTGCAGCTCTGGAGAATAATACAGGATGTAATTCAGGATCAGTACAGGATAAGTAATGTATGTACACAGTGACTGCAACAGCAGAATAATGAGTGCAGCTCTGGAAAATAATACAGGATGTAACTCATGATCAGTACAGGATAAGTAATGTATGTATACAGTGACTGCACCAGCAGAATAGTGAGTGCAGCTCTGGAGTATAATACATGATGTAACTCAGGATCAGTACAGGATAAGTAATGTATGTACACCGTGACTGCACCAGCAGAATAGTGAGTGCAGCTCTGGAGAATAATACAGGATGTAACTCAGGATCAGTACAGGTAGTAAAGTAAATTATGTACACAGTGACTGCACCAGCAGAATAGTGAGTGCAGCTCTGGAGTATAATACATGATGTAACTCAGGATCAGTACAGGATATGTATTGTAATGTATGTACACAGTGACTGCACCAGCAGAATAGTGAGTGCAGCTCTGGAGTATAATACATGATGTAACTCAGGATCAGTACAGGATAAGTAATGTAATGTATGTACACAGTGACTGCACCATGCAGATAGTGAGTGCAGCTCTGGAGAATAATACAGGATGTAATTCAGGATCAGTACAGTAAGTAATGTATGTACACCAGTGACTGCAACAGCAGAATAATGAGTGCAGCTCTGGAAAATAATACAGGAATGTAATCGAAATCTAGTACGGATAAGTAATGTATGTACACAGTGACTGCACCCAACAGAATAGTGAGTGCACTCTGGAGTATATATACAGGTGTAACTCAGGATCAGTACAGGATAAGTAATGTAATGTATGTGCACAGTGACTGCACCAGCAGAATAGTGAGTGCAGCTCTGGAGTATAATACATGATGTAACTCAGGATCAGTACAGGATAAGTAATGTATGTACACCGTGAAAGCACCAGCAGAATAGAGAGTGCAGCTCTGGAGAATAATACAGGATGTAACTCAGGATCAGTACAGGATACGTAATGTATGTACACAGTGACTGCACCAGCAGAATAGTGAGTGCAGCTCTGGAGTATAATACAGGATGTAACTAAAGATCAGTACAGGATAAGTAATGTAATATATGTACACAGTGACTGCACCAGCAGAATAGTGAGTGCAGCTCTGGAGTATAATACATGATGTAACTCAGGATCAGTACAAGTCCATTTTTTTTTATTTTGTTCTCCTTTGTTATCTCTATAATCACAAGTTATTTTATCATATTTTATTTTGACACCACTGTAGATGAAATGAGATTATTTTATGGGCAGTGGCATAGATGAGGGGGTACCAAAGGGGTGGTTCACCCCGGGCAACAGTTTTTAGGAGGCAGCAATTTCATATTAGGGCCAGGTCTCTTTTTGGGCATTGACTCCTGCTGGCTAAATGAAGGTGAGGGCTGGTAATCATACATGACCGATGTGGGATCCCTGTACCTAAGTATTGGAGGGTCTCCAGCAGCCCACCTTGTCCACCCACAACTTCTAATATCTCAGCGGATATAGCTCTTGGTGGTGTCTAGACTGGATATACATTTCAGCTGAAAGAATTTTAAGTCTGTACAACTCCTTATTACGAATATTTAAAACAGTCCCACTTGCTCAGCTGTGCTTGGAAATCCCATAGAAATCAATGGAGAGAGAAGTGTATATACGGCCACCTCTGCATTAGTAGTAGTGGTGGCACAGTGGTTTGGGGGATCCTGTACTGGAGATAAATGCAGGCCCAAGAGGAAGTTTCTGAGTATGTGCCCAAAATGTGTTTGGTGGGAATAACCCTTTAAAGTCCAAGAAAATGCCTTTAGAGAAGTTTTCTTGACAAATCCACAGAATATGCCATTCATTTCTGGTGGATGTGGGTAAGACCTCTTGGACCTTATTAGTATTATCAGTATTAGTGTTTGCAGGTTCCCTGATGAACCCCTAAATTCTGGGGGGAAATGCGTCACTACTTTTTGATATGCTTTTTTCTGAGATGTTTTTCATAGGTTTATAGTGTATTGCACCTTTGAGCACTTTTTTGGTTTCCCTTTTTCTTTTTGTCCCTGTATTTTTGTATATGTTATATGTATCCTGTTATGTGTATCTTGTTAGGGTAAGTTAGGGGTTTGGCAGTTTAGGTTCCGGATTGGGGGCGCCCTTATCGGGGCGATTTCCCCATTTTTGCATAGGTAGCTTTAGTTTGTTTTAGGGATATTTTTAGGGTATCTAATTTTGAAGTATTTATTAAATGGTTATAATAAAATTTCTATTTTATCTTTACCCTAGGCTTATACATTCTAGTAGTTTGGTTGTTTAATATATTAGTATAACCAGGTTCTGACTATCTTTATATCATGGGTTTTGTCAAATACCTATATCTCATATCAGGCTTTGGTGTCTTTTTTGTCTCAATTAGGATTACCGCAATTATTTATATTTGCCATATGCCAGAATAATGAGAGATAATTTTTCAAGGAGGCATTTTTATTACTTTATGCAAAGTCAAAGGTTTAGTATTTGGTAGCATTGCCCTTAAACTGTATGACTTGGGTCAAACGCTTTGGATATCCTTCCACAAGCTTCTCACAATAGTTGGTAGGAATTTTGGCCCATTCCTCCTGACAGAACTGGTGTAACTGAGCCATGTTTGTAGGTCGCCTTGCTCGCACCTGCCTTTTCAGCTTTGCCCATACATTTCCAATAGGCTTTCTAAAACATTGACTTGGTTCTCCTTAAAGGGGTTTTATCGTTACAAAGATCATGTCTCAGATTATGGGGACAGTAAAAATAAGCACTTTTGTAATTGGGTTGCATTACCTCTGTCACTTGGTTTAGCAGATATCAGCTTCGCTGTAAATCTGTCTTATTTCTGCTGTTGCTGGGACAAAAAACGCCCCCGGGTCTATTCCTGCCCCCCTAGACACGCCCCCTGCACTGTGATTGGCTGGCTGACATTTCATTCAGCCTGTTGGGATATGCCCCTAGACAGGAAACGTCATGGCCACGCCCCCTGCGCTGTGATTGGCTGCCTGCACACTCTGTGTTTACTCCCCTCTGAGCTGTTAAAATCGATAGTGAAACCAGAGTCTGCTGGCTCTATGTACATCTCAGCTCTATGGTGATGATCTGGGCAATTACTGCCTGTTTAAAGGGCTTTTGCCAAGAGGTTGATTCACCTCCTCACAGGTTCAGTTTGAACTTTGAAAAGAAGGCGTTCTGTTCCTCAGATCGAATGCAAGCCCCGCCTCCTTCTGACGTCATCACCTGTATTGTATAACATAAGGATTCAACACTGTGTTTACACGAGCTCCCTGTATAGAGTAGTGCTTAGCTAATCAGCCCTACAAGACAGAGGTTGGGAGTTCAATTCCCATCAGTAACGTTTTGTTTTGTTTTTTATTTAAAATTTATACACATATGTAAAGATATGAAAATATATGTGTGAACATCTATAATTTTATTCATATACACACACAAAGCTCCCCTATATAGTGTCCCATCCTTGCAGTCACACCAAGCACTTCCAACATACGTGATACAATGCATATATTCTGGGGGATGAGAAATGATATAGGGGAGCCCTGTATGTGTATATATATATATATATCATTATAGAGATTAACATATATATTTTAGGTCTCTCTACATATGTGTAGAATTTAGGGGGAACAAAAAATATACCCTGTGAGGGACTAGAACTCCAAACCCCTTCGTTGTAAAAACAATAAGTCTATCACTGCTCTACCAGCTGCACCACCAGCCCAAGTCGGTTAAAAGAGCATGGCCTTCTCTGAAAGCTGATTTGCTTCTCCACATGTCACTGACAGGAAGCAGAGATCTTAACAGCTGCTGGCTTTCAGTTGTGTGTAAACTAAGACATATGACAGCTGCTTACTGGAGTTTGGAGCCTCAAGGCTGCAGACATAAGCATGCAGGAGGCTGCAGAGCTGTTATATCCAGACAACCCTCTGCATCCCCTGCTTTAAACAAAATGATGATGTCACAGTTCTTCAGTGAGGGGAGACACGCCTCGTGGGAGGGGAGACATGCCTGCTGAGAGGAAGAACACGCCCCTGAATTTTAAACTCAATCTGAGAAAATTAGCTGGACAGCACGAGCAGCTCAAACGATAACACCCCTTTAAGCCACTTTGTAACCGGTTTGGCAGAATGCTTCGGGTCATTGTCCATTTGGAAGACCCATTTTCACCCAAGCTTTAAAGGGGTTTTGCCACGATGTAATGTTGACGTAGGATCCTCCAAAATGGGTATTCAAGCACTTTTCTAAATGTATGTGATTACAAAAAGTAAAGCCTCTGCGAGCTACAGCTTCCTTTCCATGCCCTTAGTTACCTGAAAGTTTACATTAGACAAGACCAGGACCTGATCTGGCCGGGCTTGTGCTGTCTGTATTTCTTATCTGATGGCAAGGAACATGAAGGAGCTGGCAAGGGACTGTGGAGAAATATCCTGTCTTTTGTATGGAGAATCCACTGGTTCTAATGTAATTATTTGTGTAAACATTGTAGATGCTCCCTGGCACTGCTTGTCTCTGCTCAGATCCCCTCCCTTTCCCCTGTGACTCAGCATGCTGAGTTAAATTTGTCTCCTGATCAGATAACTGGTAAGGAACTGACTTCTCGGCAAAACCCCTTTAACTTTGTGGCTGTTGTCTTGAGATGTTGCTTCAGTATTGCCACATACTCTTCTTTCCTCATGATGCCATCTATTTTGTGAGGTGCACCAGTCCCTCCTGCAGCAAAACCACCCCACAACATGATGCTGCCACCCCTGTGTTTCACAGTTGGGATGGTGTTCTTTGGCTTCCAAGCTTCTCCCTTTTTCCTCCAAACATAACAATTGTCTTTATGGCCAAACAGTTGAATTTTAGTTTTGTCAGACCACAGGACGTCTCCAAATATGTAGGCCTTTGTTCCTGTGTACATTTGCAAAAATTAATCTGGCTTTTATATGTTTCTTTTGGAGTAATGGCTTCTTCCTGGCAGAGTGGCCTTTCATTCTATTTTGATACAGTACTCGTTTCACTGTGGATAATGACACAATCTTACCAGCTTCCGACAGCGTCTTCACAAGGTCTTTTGCTTTTGTTCTTGGATTGATATGCACATATCGGACCAAAGCACGTTCATCTCTGAGACACAGAACCCGTCTCTTTCCTGAGCGGTATGATGGCTGGACATTCCCATCTTGTTTGTACTTGTATATAATTGTTTGTACAGATGAATGAGACACCTTCAGATATCTGGAAATTGCACCCAAGGATGATCCAGAATTGTGCAAGACCACAATTCTCTTCTTGATATCTTGGCTAATTGTTTTAGACTTTCCCATGATGTTACACACTGAAGCAGTGTATTTCTGGTGTGCAATAAAATACAGCCACAGGTGTGTCTGTAATTAACTCAAATGTTGCCAATAAACCTATCAGAAGCTTCCAGAGACATGACCTCATCATATGGGCTGACACAAATTGTTGAAGAGCATAGTAATCCTAGTGTATGGAAACTTATAACGTTGCAGAAAGTAATAAAAATGCCTTAAAAATGATCTCTCTCATTATTCTGGCATTTGGCAAATATAAATGATTTTGGTTCCTAATTGACCTAAAACGGGGAAAGTTTATTCTGATTTCATGTCGAATAGTGAGAAAAACATGCAGAAGTGTCTTTTT
>JAODAL010050153.1:0-27636 GCA_025379985.1 Phyllomedusa bahiana
TCATGTTTTTCCCATAAAATTTGGGGAGGGATTGCAATAGTGGCCCTAAAGGGACATAACTCACTTGGGTACTGTAGGAGCACCTTGACGCCGGGGGAAGATCTCCCGCCGCAGCTCCGTCCATTACGATCGCTGTATCCTGCCGACTACGCCAAGTTGTAAGCCGAGTACCGAGGGCAGGTTTTCCGGAATACAGCGAAGTCACGGACAAAGAACACGACTCCAACACCAGCTCAACAACGATTTGTTTTACTGAATTTTCTGGAACAAGATGGTGAACAGATCCCCCAAACACAAATTTACAAATATGTATCCCGGGCCCCTGTGCTGCACAGCGCGCTGCCAGAAGTGTACTCTCTGAATGCATGGTAACTTTACCTAACCGTGGGGTTCGGAAAGGCCGATAACCCCTTACCTTCTTAATCCAGTAAGCACTAACGGGAACAAGTGTGTATGGTGGCAGTTGCAGGGGCTCGTGGTGCAGCACAGCAACTTACACAGCTTAAATGATTTACCCACTTCCCTCCCAAACGCACGTGACACAAACTTTCCCTTACAGATGAACCGGTTCAAGTAGCTAATGGTGCAATAGTAAACTCTCTAAGTCCTGAACAGGAGGATGTATTTGGGAAACCCTCCTTTGGCCTGTAACTGAGCCTAACTAACTAAACTAATATCAGGCCTTCTCACAGTCCTGAACTCGTTGGCGTGCACGCATCCGCTGAGGTACCTTAAAGATGGCCGGCAATTCCTGTTCCCAGGTGCAGATGGATGGAATGGATGGTCCGGCTGCAGACAGTCCTCTCTATCTTGGCAGCTTGTCCTTCTTGTCCAGGAGTTCTCTCTCTCCCTCTGCGATGGCGTCTGTATAGACAGTCAGGCTCTCCTCTGTTCCTGGAACGACTGTGAATCCTGGCTCCTTTAGCTCAGTCCCTGTCTCTGACTGTTCTCCTCAGAATCTCAGCAGCTTCTCAAAATGTGCGCTTCATGTGCCATTCTTATACGATGTCCCTCATTTGCATATACTGGAAACTGGACATAGCGGCATCTTGTGGCCAAATGGTAGAATACAAATAAACATTTTACAACTGTCATGCATGGGATTTTACTTAGAAAACACAAGGAGGCTGCCCCACTATCCCACAGATTTATGGAGGGGAGAGGTTATGGAGAGCTTTGTAGGTCATGGTTAGCAACTTGAAATTGATTTGCTGGGCAATGGGTAGCTAGTGAAGGGATTGGCAGAGGGGAGAGACAGAAGAATAGCGAGGAGAGATGTGAATAAGATGGGCAGCAGAGTTGAGGATGGATTGAAGGAGAGCAAGAGTGCTAGACGGGAGGCCACAGAGAAGGATATTGCAGTAATCTAGGCAGGAGATGACAAGGGCATGAACCAGCAATTTTTTAGGATCAGGGATAAGGAATGAGCAGATTTGTGAAATATTTTTCAGGTGGAGGTGGCAGGTGGAGGTAAGGGTTTGGCTGTGTGGCTTGAAGGACAAAGTGGAGTCAAGGGTTATCCCAAGACAGCGGACTTGTGGAACCGGTGAGAGTGTAGAGCGATTAACTGCAATAGAGAGATCAGATGGAGGGATGGATTAGGATGATTAGCACCTAACACTGCCCCTCACTACCACAGCCATCATCTCCATTTGTTTGAGTGCCATGGAAGAGGCTGCTACCAGCTTCGCAACTAAGGTGAGGCTGGGATGGGGTAGGCTGTAGAAGCTGAGGATTAGACAACATCATCATGGCTGGCATATCACCACCCCATCTGAGCATCTAGTTGCTCATTCACCATCATCCATGATTGTCAGATTTGGAGGTGGAAAAGTATGTTTCCTTTTGTATGGAACAATTGTCGTCTGTCTCATAGAGGTTTTTTCCGTTCTTTTTATCAAAAATGTAGAGTTATTGGATGGACTCGATTAATCCGTGTCTTTTTTCAGCGTTATCTACTATTTTATATCGTTATATAGTATGGTTAATAAAAGACATATGTCCATCAATTTCAACCAAGGATGTGGAAACATGTGGATGGAGGGAGGGGATAGGGAATTTTAAGCTTTTTTTGGAACGCATAAGGCAAGAACCAATCTGCCCTAATATTTCATTCCTGATTCCAAAAGTGCCATCAAACTGGATCCAGACTGGATACAGTTAAGTAAGTATTGATTTTTTTTTTGTTTTAGGTAGTTATCTAAGCTGCTCTTGCAACCCTCAACTGTTCCTGCTGTAACCAGCTCCTCAGGCTATTCTACAGATTCACAGTTCTCATGGTAAAAAAGACTTTTCTCCTCTGGAAACTATGTTATTTTGGGCACATCGGTGCTTCCAACAGTCTTCAGAAGCATTCCTAGGAGACAGAATTCTCCCTCTCCATCCAAACGTAATCTCCACATGTCTATTCAACTCATTAGTATCTTGATTTATTTGTCTGTAGCTTTAAATGTTCCCTGCATAGACAGAGAAACAGAAAACACACCCCTGGTCTGATGAAGGCACCTGCATAACGTTGATACATATATTCACAATATTAAAAACTTCATCTACCAGTCACCATCCACTCCAGCAGGTTGTTTGGGTTTTCTTTGTTTCAAATATTTTCCAAAATGGCCACGTTTTCATAAAAGTTCCAAGGAGAAGTATCTACTAGGATAATACGTCCACAAATCTTTCTCAGGTGAGCATTACTACACACAATCTCATTTATAGACTGATCTAGCCTAAAAAAAACCTATAGGAGAGCAGGAGAAAGCCCTGATTGGCTCCTGGGCATGGTGAGCTCCTTGGCATGTTAGACCTGGGGCTGATTTTTAGGGAGAAAGACAGAGAAAGAGGCAGAAATCAAGCAAACAAAGTGCAAGAGTCATGAGCATTAACTGAATTACCACTGGTAATTCCTAGTAATAAACTCTATGGGTGGGCCCCAGGAATCAACTGCATTAGTTAGTGTCAGGCACCTCCTGATCCTGGTTCTGACAACACTGTGGAGCACTGTTTTTTTTCTCTGTCATATGCTTAACTTTATTACAATGTTGATCTAAAGCAAATATCCTGAAGCCTCATAATACCCCATGATTTCCTACATTATCACATTACGTCCTAGAATTATTAGCAGCTCAAATAAAGCATCCAAACACAATTGAGTATTAAAAATCAAAAAACAATCGTTTAATAGGAAAATCATAGTAATATTCTGCAGGACCAAGACCTCAAGTTTATTATTGCTGGTAATAGATCCTGTGGTTAAAGCAAAACTGGCACCTATAACACCTACCGCTGCCCCTTACTACAACCGCGATCATCTCCATTTGTTTGAGCACCAGAGAAAAGGCTGCTACCAGCTACGGGTCTAAGGTGAGGCTGGGATGGGGTAGGCTGTAGAAGCTGAGGATTACACCACACCATCCCGGCTGCCATATTATTGCTCCATCTGAGCATATAGTTACTCACCCACCATCAATGAATAACTCTGCCTCCCCAAAAGTGACTCTCAGCAGGAAATCTCAGCTTGTATGTGTAATATAACAACAGACTGGCTGCCCTGGAACCCCTGAATATCGGAGGAAGACGGATGTCATTACACACCATCTCCCTTCCTAGACTACAAGCTATGGATGCAGCAGTAAATATTGTAATCCACTGCACTCTAAAAAATAGTATGCTTGTGATTAAGATTATTTCCATATGAGGTGGACAGTCATGTAGTACAGCAAGCTCCATAAATTGATATAATCTATGGAAAGGTTATACAAATTTGCATGATATTTTATCTTTTTGAAACTGGAAAGTAACGGAGTTGGTACCATTCAGATTTAAACAAAATTGCCTTTATGTAGTGACATATGTAGTAGCGACCAGTGGGTGTACAGGGAAGGAGTCTGAGTACGCTGTATGCAAGTATTGTGCAGCCATTGACTCTGGTTCATCAGCAGGGTGCTTATCTTCCTTACCTGTCAAACTCCACTTAGGGGGTCACACAAAGGAGAATTACTGAAAATCAGCTACATTATAATAAGAGAGAACAATGAGGGGGATTTGTGACAATACCTGCTCTGTCCTGGGTACCTCCTTCTCCCCTTCATCTGTATCCTACAATTCTTGTGGAGCATAAATATAAATTGTCTTACTCTGTTCCTCCTCCTCATTAGAGAAGTTGTTGATCCTGCAAATCACTGTCTCTCAAGACTCAGCATAGGCCACCATCTTGATATAACACATAAATGGTGAATCCCATTGATGTAAATGAAGCTAAATAAAATTGTGTATTAACGAAGCTAGTGATAAATGTAAGTAAATTACTCTATTAGGACAGGAAATGCGCTGTTTTTGGATATTGAGTAAAGAAAATGTATTTGAGATAGGAGCATCATTGGCAATAAACATAGGAACTATGGAACTAATAAGGGGCACTCTGGCAAGGGCGAGGGTGGCCTGAAACGTGGTAAACATGTGTTATTATTTGCATCTTTTACCTGATACATTCTTTTACCTATGGAAATTTAATAAAGAAAGTTGGATTTTAATTGATGGTGCTGGATATACATTATTTGTATTTTTTTTTTGATGGTGTTACTGGGCGGACCAAGAGCAATCCAAGCACATCATTGGAAGCATTATACTTCACAGACAAATATTGAGGCATATTATGTACGGGTGAGCACCTTTCTCTTTTCTTTATCCTGGCACTCTGGCGAAATAGCTTCTAAAATTCTCATAGTTAAAGAGGAACCTCTGCAGCCTTCACAATTCAGCTGGTAATGCTTTATAAAGATGATAAGAGTGGCCCGAAATACTACATTGCAGACCGATTTGATACGATGTGTGTCGTATGGTCGGAGCACTGACAGCTGTCCCCAACCCCTTTCCCCTCTTCAGTAATGCTGCCAGCACTCATACATCTCTTTTTAAAAGAAAATCTCTGGATATGACACTGAGCCTTTGCACTCAACTTCTTTGGTCGACCATGGGGAAGCCTCTTATGAGTTTTCTTGTTAAACTGATGTATGGTCTTGGTCCCTGTGTTGCACCTCAGTTTCAGGATTTTGGCAATCTTCTTATAGCCTAGGCCATCTTTAATTAGAGCAACATTTTTTTTTCCAGATCCTCAGACAGTTCGTTGCCATGAGGAGCAATGTTGATATTCCAGTGACCAGTATGAGAGAGAGTGACACCTGCTCCACATTCACACCTGAGACCTTGTAACACTAAAAAGTCAAATGACACCTTGGAGGGAAAAGGAGGGTACTCACTTTTGTTGCCAGTAGTTCAGATATTTATGCATTTGTTGAGTTATTTTGAGGGCACACCAAATTTAAACTAATATAGAAGCTGTACACTGAGTTCCTTACATTGTATCAGTGACATATACTTAGTGTTGTCTTATGAAAGGATATAATTACAGATGGGCAAATTGATTCAAACGAAGTGGACTACGTTTAGAATTTTAGTAAAACTTCCGTTCTGAACGAAGTCGAAGTCTGGGGTGATTCGCGGGAACGAAGCGTGTTTTTAATTCATAAAATGGCCGCAAGCACATGGTGTTACATGGGGCAATGAACTCTGGGAAGAAGAAAGGAACATCCTCAATGACATGTGCAGAGATGAAGCCAATCAGAGACCGGCGGGATTCTGTGACGTCACCACACTATATAAGTCCGGACGCGACGCTGGCAGCTCACACTCCTCTCGTTGTGCCGCTGCTGCAGCTGCAGTACCCGAGATCTCACACAAAAGAAATTAGTTTTAACAGCGATTTTTGGAGGTGTTTCACAGCTTTTATCAGAGACTGCACCTCTTCCATTCTAATTTTGATTCAGTTTATGGGGTATTGTAATTGAAGTCCAGTGTGGGTCCAATTCATCTGCATATACTTTTTAATGCCATCTGCTCAGTTGTGGAGCACATTGAATATCCAAGGGTTGTCTAAGCCTGTTTTTGCTTTTGTATTCAGTAAAAGAAATGGCATTTTTTAATGCCACATACCAGTTAATTTATTGCTGCTGATTTCTGTAGCGCAATTTATATCCGAGGGTTAATTAAGCGTGTTTGTGCGTTTGTAGTCAGTAAAAGAAACAGCGTTTTAACACGCCACATACCAGTTTATTTTTTTCCTGGTGATTTCTGTAGAGCAATTTAAATACAAGGGTTACCCAAGCTTGTTAGTGGGTTCATTTGGAGTCAGATACAGTTTGTGTATTTATCATATACAGATATCTTCATTAAACAGAGTCTGTACATTTTTTGAACAAACAGTATGACAGACAGAGAGGTGGCAGGCTCTTCACATGCGAGTGGCAGTGGCACAAACATTCCCGGAGCAGGCACAGGTCGCAGCACAATAAGGGAACATCGCAGCAGGGGTCACTCGGTGTGGCCAGCACTGCCGGTGTCATCTAGCGGCCATGTGTTGGCCAGCAACCCAAGGGTTCTTGATTGGTTAACTAGGTCATCCACTTCCTCCCAGATGACATCTGACAACCCCAGCCAAGAGTCGGTGGGAACGTCAGACACAACCCTTAGTTGGCACGGCCCGGGAGCAGGTCAGAGGCCCTCACCTGCACTCAACCCGCCTCTGTCCCGTCCGGTTCCCTCAGCCAGAGATCTACTATGTGGCTTGGCTCATCGCGACTATAGAGTGTTGTTGATCAATTTGTTGATAGTCAGCAGCTACTTGGCAGCGAAGAAATGGGGCCGATACCCCCTGCTTCTTGCAGTAGGCGGCAAAGTATAGATGTGGAGAGTGGTATGGGAGGTCATGTTGTGAGGGGTCAGCCTCTGCATACCAAGACCGTTGAGGAGAATAGCAGTGAAGATCCAACAATAATCGATGATGATGTAGCCAATCGCACTTGGGAGCCGGGTGAAGCAAGGGCTTCATCATCGTCAGGAGAAGAGGGCGTCAGCTTGCGCGTCAGGCAGCGCCGCAGCCAGCAAGTGGGTAGAAAACCCGCCTCTCAGGTCCAAGAAAGTAGCGGCACAGGGGCTCAGCGAGGCAGCGGCGGTAGTAGTCACTCAGTGCGGAGCATTGGCGGTAAAATCAGCTACTCGGCGGTGTGGCAGTTCTTTGCTAAGACACCAGAGGAGCGAATATGGGTATATGTAGAATCTGTGGGCAGAAAGTGAAGCGTGGCCCCGGGAGCAAAACTTTGGGCCCACCCCCTGCTCAACACATGAGCGTCACCACCCGTTGGCCTGGGAGAAACGGGGCCCAGATGTTGTGGCCCCATCTTGCCGCCGCAGCAACGCAGCAGCAGCACCAGTGGTACGTATCCCATTGCACCCGTAAGGCTCCACCACCCCTTCAAAAGGGAGTGTTTTCTCATTATCATTCCCTCCCCCCCCCAAAGGGCTTGCTCCTCGCGTCAGGGTCCCCAGTTTTCGTTCAGGGCAATTGAAAAGAGACAACAGTATGCCCCAAACCCATCCAAGGGTGCAGAATGCCCGTGAGCTGACCATAGGGCAGTCCCTCCCTTTCCAAATGGTGGATCTGCACCTTTCGAAAACCCAAGGGCCCGTGCCGACCCGGGGTGGAGATTTCCCAAAGCCAAATTTATTTTCCAAAAAAGGCGTACCCCCTTCACAAATATGTAAACAAAGGGGGGCCAGCCCTTGGGCTTATCGGTTTGTTCCAAAAATGCACGGCACGCGGAGTTGGAGCGTAAATAGGGTCGGGGCCCAGTACTGTCCTTTGGGCCCCACTGGATAAATGTGTTCCCGCCCGGCCCCCAACATTTGGGACAGGAGACCGCCTTTTTTCCCCCAGTGTAAATGCTCCCTGCCCCAAATGTCCACCTCCTTTCTTCCAAAACCATCACCAGGTAGCCCCCAAAGTGCTGCTCATCATCCCACATGGTAGGGCAAGTGGTGTCACCAGTTCTACACCTGGCTTCCCTGGGGGGGGGGGAAAATTGCAGCGTCATGCAGCAAGAAATCGATGTGTGGCTTTTCCACCCCAACTGCAAATCGGAACCAGGGTGACGGACAATGGGGGGAACGGTGCCCACCTGCACCGAGGAGGGAGGTCCAGTGCCCTGCATGGCACACTTGTTAAATTTGGGTTGTGAAAAGGTTCCTGAAGTCTTCCACCGATCTTCAGAAGATTCTGAAAGGGCGGGGAAACTGTAATGCACTTCATCCATTCCTACAAAGCCGGCACCCTCCTAAAGTTGCAGCGGCAAAAAGGGCCCCCCCAATACACGTGATATGCAGTTTCCACCTTCGGAAATTTCCCCAGCCTCCCATTTTGGGGACCGACTGTAGAACAGAGAACGGCCATTAACGATTTTTTATGACCAGGCGGACGGAGTACACCCCGGAAATTTTTGATGTCAGCCAGTGGCAGCAATGTGTAAAAACCTCCCGTTTGCGGGGCCTTTTGGGAGGTGACGTTATTTGCAGTCACTAGGACTAGGGGTAAATAACGTGATTCCCTGCTTATGTCCGGGAACAGATGTTTAAAAAATCTTTTGGGGAGGGGATGGGACGGGTGACTACATCTCGGGGCCCCACATGAGCCCTTTGGGGACTGAAGGGGAGGAGGAGGAGGGGGCAGGGGAATAAGCATTGTTGGTGAAATCAGGGGTTTTTTCTCCCCGGGACAGGGCAGGGCATCCGGAGGGGTAGAGGGAGTGAGGAAGACGGTCAGATGACCCCCAAGCACTTGGCAGTATACAGTTTGGGATGAGGCAGGGGTCCCCCCAAAGTCACTTGCGACAGACCGCAGCATGCTATTTGCCTGGGTAGTGACACCGAATGGACCATCCCGGGAGAGGGATGCTTCTGGTTCCCACCCCTTTCCCCCCCGCTACCGGGCAAAAAGGGGCCTTTTTTTTTTTTTTGTGGAGAGGGAGGACAAACTCAAATACTTGAGAAAAACCTCCGTAGTCTTGGCCGCTGCCCTTTTGCGGACGCCCTCTTGTCTGTTTGCCGGGGGTTCTTACTATACTGCCGCGGCTACTGTGGAAGGTGGGGGGGGGGGTTGGGGCAGTACCAGTCTTTGCAGCAACCTAAGTCTGGGTCGCGATGAGCAGCTCCCTTCCCCCCTAGTGAGGAGGGCACTTCCAGCCGCAGCACAGCGGGCCGGAACAGACCCCGAACTAAAAAGGTGGTGGCTACTTGGACAGCATTTTGCTACCCCGGAGAAAAATCCGCTGGGCTACTGGGGACCAAAATGGGTGTGTAGCCGCAACTTGATGTTTGCAGTGGAGAAGGGTGTCCTGCCCGCCGTAGTGTGCCATCAGAGAAGGGGTTCATGCGGGGGGGGCCCCCATTACCCCCAAGGGGAACTCGCTTGTCCCCCAAAATGTGGAGCGACTATTTTTTGTCAAGTGAATCAGGCGTGGTCGGGGCCGGATTTCCACACACCATGTCTTTGGGGTCAGATTTAATCAGCAATGACGCCTCACGAAAAATTTTTAAAAAATTTGTCTGGATTCATATACCTGCCCTTTGCCATATTCTAAGCCGCCACCCCCCTGTGCCCCACATTTGCGCCCGTTTCTCCCTTACCTACCCCTTCTTTTCTAGGGCTGGATTTCCCCCCACCTCCAATCCACACGCTGCTGTTGCTGGGGGCCGTGCCCCCACACTGGTCATTGTGCCATCTCTGACCTCATGTGCTGCTGCTGTTGTTCTGCGCCGTCACCTCCACACCCCGTCATTGGCCACTCTGTGACCTCATGGTGCTGCTGCTGTGCTGCCGTGACCTCCCACTCTGCATTGTGCCACTTTGTGGCCCACTCCTGTTTGTGCTCCTCCACAATTGTCATTGTCCCCTCTCTACCCCATGCTGCTGCTGCTGTTGATGTCTCACCTCCACACTGTGTCATTGTGCCACTCTCTGACCTCTGTTTGCTGCTGTGGCTGCTCCCCGTGATCTCACACTCTGTCATTGTCCCAAACTTTTCTGACCTCATCCTGCTGCTGCTGTTGATGCCTTCACCTCCACAATCTGTCATTGTGCCACTCTCTGACCTCATGCTGCTGCTGCTGTTGATGCCGTCCCATCCACACTGTGTCATTGTGCCACTGTCTGACCTCATGCTGTTGCTGTGGCTGCTGCTGTGACCCCCACACTCTGTCATTGTGCCACTCTTCGGCTGTGACTCCACTGGAGGCAGGAGAGATCTGGGTGAGCTGATACACACCTTACTTTGTGCTGCGCTCTGTGGTCTACTCCTGTTTTTGCCACCTCCAGAATGTCATTGTGCCACTCTCTGACCTCATGCTGCTGCTGTGGCTGCTGCTGTGACCCCCACACTGTGTCATTGTGCCACTCTGTGGCCTACTCCAGTTTTTCAACAAACAACAAGCAGATTCAAATGTTGCAAAAGGTTACCAAACATTTATTGACAGTCCCATTAAATATAAGACCACATCTGTAACATCCCGTTACTTGCGTTAAGTTGTGTTGGCAATCCATAGTAGGTGGCAGGAACATACAAACGCATTTTTTCCAACTGCGATGCTGCGACCGCATAGCCCGGCTACTACATCTTGGAATGCAACAGTTCTGACAGGCGGGCGTGGCGCAGGGCGTGGCGCGACGTTTCGGGGGATCAGGAGGTAAGCTTGCAGAGCGTGCTTGAAGAAGGGGGAGGTCCCCCGAAACGTCGCGCCCGCCCCGGGCCCCCGCCCGCCGTCAGAACTTTTGCATTCCAAGATGGAGTAGGGGGCTATGGGGGGGGTGCAGCATCGCTTTAAAAAAAAATGCTTTTGTATGTTCCTCCCCCTATAGGGATTGAAAAACAACTTAAACGCAATAAGGGGATGTTACGATTGGTTTATATTTAATGGGACGTCAAAAAAATTTTTTGGTAACTTTTGAAATTTGAATCTGCTTTTTTGTTTTTTGGAGTATGTTTGAAGGTTGAGGAGCCTTAACAGCAGAGCTATTAGGTGGTGGATAAATTTTTGATTCTGCTACGCTTTAAAGGAATCACCCTTTTTTTGCCATTCGAATGACATTTGCCACTGTTGACCTTTTGTGCGTGTGGCTGCTGCCGCGACCCCCTACTCTGTCATTTTTGCCACGTCCCCCAAGCACCCTCAAGCACCGTGGCAGTATACGTAGAGATGGAGGCAGGGGCCCCCGAGTCATTTGGCACATGCCAGCGCCTTTTGCCGGGGTAGGACAGCCAAATAGTCCCCACCAGCGGGGGGATGACTTCGGCTCTCCATATCTTGGAATTCGCTATCGTCCAAAATGGGGTTTTTTTTTTCCAGCTCGAGAGTGAGGACAAATAAGGTCTTTGCTTTTGGGATGCAGGCCAACCCCTAGTATTAGGTTCAATTGTTATACTCTTGTTGGTATACTACACAGGGACAACTTTTTGTCCTTTTTCCCTCTTTGTCTTGATTACATTTGGGGCTGACCTTTTTCCCCCCTGTATTTGAGTTTTAAACCCAACTCTTTGTAGCATACAATGTCAGCAACTCAATGTGGCTGCATTCTCTATGTTTCATATTTCAAGCTTAAAAATAATATGAATATATTTCCATTAGTGGTGACCTGAGCACAAAATTATTATTGGTGCAATTGTTTCTTAGAATCGATGAAATCAGTGAATTCTGGAAATAAAGTTGTGGTTTATTAACTCCTGAACTGGAAGCAGAGGAGTTATTCCAATGCAATGGGCAACTTTTACTAAAGGCAGGTTTTCAGTGTCGTACCTTTAGGAGTGCCATTAAAAAATGACGGTGTGGAATAAGGGGTTTAAATTCTTGAAAACTTGTGACTGTTTTTCTAGGTATACTTTGCTGTTAGTGATAGTTGAGTTCTCATTATCCTCAGGTGCTATCGCTGTTTGTACAAGATGTCTTCATTAAACAGAAAACATTGTTCATTCCTATTGACAAAGAGATCACAAGGAATCAGAAGTCTACATGCTATTGCTTTATCCATTTTAGTATTTAACACTTGAGATGTTTCATGAACCTTACAAAGAATAATCTGATAACTGCATTTAAAGAAATTCATCAGAACTTTAACATAAATGTCCTATCCCTACAGCCAAACAAACATTGAGCCACTGTGACAGTATATAGCCATATGCTGTATAATAGTGCCGTCATACAGTGCCACTGTAAACTTTAACACCAACTCAAGGCAAGAACAGTTAGAACAGCCAGACCAAGTTAAAGGTGGGCCATACTCCTTGCATGAGCACTACACTGCTCTGTATGTATGAGCTGCAGAAGAACAGCCAGACCAGGGTAAAAGTTGTGCCTGAGCCAGACTTGTGGTATTGGCTCTACGCTGCCCTGTATGTATGAGCTGCAGAAGAACAGCCAGACCAGGGTAAAGGTGGTGCCTGAGCCAGACTCCTTGCATTAGCACTACACTGCGCCTGTATGTATGAGCTGCAGAAGAACAGCCAGATCAGGGTAAAGGTGGTGCCTGAGCCAGGGGATGTGCACACAGCGTTTTGAATACTTTTTCAGATCCAAAAAATGTATTCAAAAGTGCTGCATAAAATGCATCCAACATGCACCCAAAGTGAGCTGCGTGTTTGAATGCGTTTTTGCTGCAGCAGAAATGCTCCCTATAGTTTTAACTAGGGCGTCTGCTGCGTCAAATGGATCAAGAATTGACATGACAATACTTTGAATGGATCCAAAAGATGCATCATAAAGATGTGTATAAAACACACTGCACACTGAAATGCTGTGTGAACATCCCCTAAGTCCGCAACATAGACAATGGCCGCTGGCTAATTATTATAGCTTACACCCGCTGCTTACAGCGGAGAATGGAGCTGATTCTGATCTCTACTTATTAACTCTTTAGACACAGACACAGCATCTTAATGAATGAGGAACGGTGCTATCCACTGTTCCTTCATACAATCGGCCCCTGTGATCTCATGCCAATCAGTTACCATGGCAGCTGGAGCTGAGCAAAGTCTTCCATAACCCTCATATTAATGTTTCTAATAAAAGCACCATCTTTGTACATCCTTTGTACATGCCTCTACCCTGTGTCAGTCACTGCACTGGTTGCCCATCCAGTACAGGATACAGTATAAACTCAGCACTCTCACCCATAAAGCTCTCCACAGCGCTGCTCCTCCCTACATCTCCTCCCTAGTCTCTGTCTACCGCCCTACCCGTGCTCTCCGCTCTGCTGATGATATCAGACTACATTCCTCAATCATCCGAACCTCCCATGCCCGCCTACAAGATTTCACACGTGCGGCACCAATTCTCTGGAATATGCTACCGCGGGCGATCAGGCACATTCACAACCCTCACAGTTTTAAGAGGGCCCTGAAAATACATCTTCTGGCCCACCAAGATCCCTAACTGCTATCACACACATCTGTCACTCCCTGCACTTGGGCACTCACAGGCACTTATCTGTATATAGATGTACAGTCTGGGTGGCAGGTTCATCCATTTTTCATGTAAACCACCCCCTATTTATGAAACATGGCCGGACCATTGTAAACTTGGCACTTCTTACCGTATGTTTCACCCATACACCCGAATAGATTGTAAGCTCTCACGAGCAGGGCCCTCACACCTTGTGTCTCATTTGTAAGTACTTTTAATGTGTAATGACTGTATGTTTACCCTTGAATTTGTACAGTGCTGCGGAATATGTTGGCGCTATAGAAATAAAGATTATTATTATTATTATTATCCTTCTCATGAAGATCAGCAAAGTGGGTGTCAACCATATACAAAGCATCATTTTGGCCATTCTGAGTCTGGTTCCCTGAATAATTGAATCTTTAGAATTGGGAACATTCCAGACTTCTAACACAAATGGACCTGTTATTCTCATCTGTTTATAGTCAATCTGTTGACCTCGAAGTTCACAGGAGGAAATTAACTAATAAAGCTATTGACAATCAGGACATCAATTTTGTAGCATCCTGAAGAGCTCTTGAAGTTCTTGACGCAATTCTGCTATAGCAAACATTTTCCTGAATCGTTGCTCATGAGGATTAGAGAAGAAAATCAAATATTATGATGTCACCTGACAAGTTATTTGTACTAACATGATTTGTGACTTAGTTCTTGATTATTTTATAAAGCCTTTGAGCTCTGGTGTAGAGTCATTCACTCTGTGATGTAAGATGAAGCCATGGATTCCTGCACCCTTAGGCTATGTTCACATGGCTTAAAATGGGACATATATCGCCCCATATTCCACATCGTAGTACGCAAAATATGGGGCGAGATATGTCCCAGTCATTACGGTAATCCACAGTTCTCATAGAGAACTATGGATTACGTCTCCTCTCCCTGCTCACACAATACGGCCAGTAGGAAGACAATTGACATGTCAATTATTCACGGCGTATACGCGCCGAGAATGATGAATGTCAATGGGGCCGGCGGGCCGCCGTCCCATCCCCACCGCCCCTCAATTTAGCCATGTAAACATAGCCTTAAACACTGTCATGAACATGGTTGGGATCCCAGACAACTTCTGGAGCACTATTTTTCAGATAAACCTGATATGGTCTTCGGAGACGATTCCTTGATATTTCCTATTGAAAATCTTACAAAAAATTTCACTCAGGGTATGTATCTTTCTATGTTTAATTGGGGTCATTCAATTGTGAACAACTAAATATCAATCAGGCAAACTTATTTTTGGGATATGGAAGATTACATGAGGCAGAAACACTTCCCCAGTTGTATAAGATAAATAGAGCAGGGCAAAGTGTTGGCCATTGAATATGTTCAAGAATATAAAGTCTCAGGGCTTAGTAGAGTCATTTTCCCTTCTGTAATCTCCAGCACACTAGAAAACTTGTTAAGTGAAAAGCAACTCAAAAAAGTGAGGGTGTAATTACTTTTAAATCTGCTGGAAATTTCTTTGTTTTTGCCAATGCCATTACCTGATCTCTTTGAGCTTTAATAACCTGTCATTTAATTACTAGAATCTACTATTCAAAGAAAGATCTCAGTTTGTTCTACTGTCATTTCCTAATTTCAAATTCGTTTTTGATAATGTGGAACTTAATTCATTTCCAGAATCTACTATACAATGTAGGATATTAAAAAAAAAAAGAGCAGTCAATTTATGGTCTCATTATCACTAATGAAGGACTATTGATATTTTTCTAAAAAAATCGAGCATGTAACATGGTCCTTTATAGAGAATGAAGCTATAGTAGGTGTTGATTGTAGATTCTGCTGAGTCAGGTTCAGAATTGAATAGGTAAAAAAGCTTCCCATAAAACCTAAGGCTTCACTTCATTGAAATAAAGCCACGTGTCTCATGGGAAGTTGGAGTTTTTTGATATTTTAGATTTTGCTGCCAGTGTATCGCCAACAGTATCTCAGTGCCTCCCATGTGTTCTACCAGGTGAACTGGAAATACTTTAATTTTCTCAGGTCCAGGACAGAAACACTGAAAGGAAACAATGGGATACATAATAGGAGATAAGGTAGATCAAGAAACAAATATGAAAAACAATGAACAGAAAGTGTACTGGTATAGTATAGCCAGAAGAATTGAACAAGCAGAGTCAATCTCACTAAAATATTGGTTCAAATGTTTATTGCAGCAGCAGCATTGGAAAAATTCTTGTTTGAAATACAGGCAGTCCTCAACTTACCCGTCGTGACTTCATGTGTCCCTGTTACCAACGGAGATTATGGGGGCATGTTGCACTAGTAATTCCATGTTCCGCAGCAGAAATAGCTTGTGGCTGACAAGTTGAGGTGAAAACTTTTATAAGCGCACGATAGCAAAACAAAGTAAAACCCATTCTGCACTATCTGAAACCCAACAAAAAAAAACTTTTGTGCTGGAGTTAATTTCATAATATACCTCTTCCGATTACATACACATTCACGTTCGAACCCCACCTAAGTCCCAATCCGTTCCGTTCACCCGGGCCAGCCGTCAGTCAATTTCTTCTTACAAATTTTAATTCTGGCGGTCTATAAGGGCATTTTTATGGTTTTTGGGGTCGGCTCCCTTTACACAGGGCTGCCGAGGGTGTGCCCCCTCGGGCCGAGTACTCCTGTCAGCGGCCCTAATTCAAGGGGCCGGTTCTCTGTTAACAATAGGACTAGTAAATAGGTGGGGGTCCCACTTGATTTACCTGCTGGGGACCCTGAAACGGATTATAGGAAGGCTGACGTCAGCCCTGGCTCTCCCCGCATACACTCTAAGCTCTCGGCCCCTGCCAGCTGAACCTCCGTGTTACTCTGTGCCGTTGCCAATACGGTGTCTTTTATGTGTGCAAGGGGGCCCCGTCGCAGCTGAGTATCGTTGTACCTGAGTCGCTATGCAGTCCCCAACCATTTTAGTTAGCCCTAGTTATCTAGTTTCATAGTTTGTAACGGCCTTGTTCAGCTTCCAGGGTGTTGATCCCCGAGGCAACAGGCAAAAACCCATGAGGTCAGAAGCCAAATGTCCTCTTTTTAGGGCCAATTTCCATCCGACTCCAATCTGAAAACGAAAAAGCCCAGGATCAACGACCCTCTCCAGAATCCTAGACACTATAACTTGTTATATCTAACGCTCCCGAACAAGCATCCAAACCTTTTTGAACTTGTTGTGAATTCACCATGACAAGTTCCTCTGGCAGAGCTTCCACAGTATCACTGCCTCTAACGCAGAATCCCTTTCTATGTATTATGAAGACAACTTTCGTTCCTCCCGCAGACGACGAGGCTGCCCTAGGTCTTCGATCATGCCCTGGGTATATCAATCTTGGGAGAGCTTCTATATTGAACTTTGATTTATTTACAATATTTAATCTGTCCCCCCCGACAAGCCCTTTTTTCACCCCTTGAAATCACCCCCTACCATGTTACTCTTTTGGGTCTTGTAGTCCACCAGTCTTTTATTCTTTTATGTTGCCCGCCTTTGTAACCTGTTCAGCTCTACAAGTCATTCCTGTGCACTGGTGCCAAAAACTAACACAATCTTCCCCTGTGTGGTCTAACCAGTGACTTGTATACTGGGCGGAATACTGATCCCATCCGTGCCTCTATGCCCTTCTAACTGCACCTCTGATCCTATTGCCTTGGCAGTGTGTTTGAACACTGGCTGCTACAATACAAGATTCTGTCACCCGGATTCCAAGTCCTTCTCATGTCACTTTTCACCCCCGCTTTTTCCCAATATAACAGTCCTTCTGTACATGGCTTTTTCTCCCCATGTGCATAACCCTTGCATTTGTCATGTAATTAACCTCATCTGCCATTTTCCTCTGCCCCACGCCTCCACCTTAATCCAGCTCCCTTTGTAATCAACTAGAGTTGAGGCGATATTATCGACAAAGTTTGACACTCGGCGGTTTTTATGTTGATCGGAATTATTTTTCGATCCCACGATTCTTTTGGTTTAACCTTCTGCCCCAATCACTACTTAACTCGCCCCCCCTTATCCCGGCGCTTCCCCAGTACCTAATTTGGCGGCCAGCCCTCCGCTTCGCGAATAGAGGCCGGGTGAGCAGTCGTGTGCGACGTCCTGCCTGGTAAGTGTCTGGTTGCCCCGCATGGCTGGAAAAACTCACCTGACCCTCGTTTTACATAGACCAGCCCTTCTGTTCTGCCTCAGTGTGTGTCAGCGTCTCATTAGTAGTAGGATGTGCGCCAGTCTCTGTGCAAACAGCTCAGCGAAATTATCATATTTGTTACCGAGGACCGAAGACTTTTAGCTAGTGGAACCTTAGAACTTAGATTAGATGATGTTTGCAGATTTTAGGTGTTAGGTGAGAATTTTAACGGAGCCTCTACCCCTGTCACGTCACGGGGGAAGCGGGGGGGGGGGGACCATGGCGACCATCGCAGACAGACAGGCTCTTTAAAGGCTCCTGGCGATTGTGGCCCCAGGCCATAGTGTCGGACATAGCATTGCCCTCGCTTTTTATAAACAGTTTTCTGTTAGATATTACTTGGATGGTGGCAGCTGAACTTCTCTTAGGAACAGCTCTTTTCTAGTAACTGTCGTCTCTTAGTTAGGTGCCAAAACCTCCATTATTATCAGGTATACATTCCAGATAAGTGTTTTTATTCACTTTTGGTCACTCAGATTTGTTGACTAGAGCACTTGCACTTAAATTTCGACTCCAGCACTTTTGTCGTTCCCCCCCACGGAGTCCTGTAGTGCCCACAAATACCTTTTATTATCCGTATACATTTCAGATACGTGTTTTTGCACTTTGGCGCAGGCCCGCTATGTTCATAGGCACCTTGCCGTTTACCTTTGGAATCAGCAATATTGTCGCCCCCCAGGTGTATTTTTAGGTTGGCCAAAAATACGTTTAATATCCGTATCATTTCAGAAAGTGAATTTTTTTTCACTTTTGGTCAGTCAAGCTATGTGTTGATCGAGGTACCTGCACTTTAAATATGATCCAGCCAATATTGTCGTCCACCGCAGGAGTTATTTTTAGGTACAAAAAATCCGTATATTATCCGTATTACTTTCGCTAGTGATTTTTTCCCCCCACTTTAGGATCCGTCTCAAACCATTTGTTGATAGACGGTACCTTGCACTTAATTTGAATCCAGCAAATTTGTAGTCACACCAGATGATCTTGATCGGTTGCCAAAAATACCGTTAAATATCCGTATATATTTAGACAGGTGTTATTTTTCACTTTTGTCAGTCAAGCTTAGTTGATAGATCTACTTTGCAGTAAACTTTGACTTACCCGTACTTTTGTCGTCACCATAGAGTGTACTGATAGGTGCCAAACATACCTTTTAATCACCGTCTCCTTTCAGACAGGTGTTATTTTACACTTTTGGTCAGATCAGCTTTGTTAAAGATCTACTTTGCCGTTATTTGAAACCAGCCACTTTTTAGGACCCACGGTTTGCTAGGTGCCCCAACTTACCTTTACTTTTCAGAAAACTTTCAGTATCCGTGTTTTTTTCACTTAGGCGCAAGGCAGCTGTGATGATAGGCCACTTGCCGATAATTTGACTCCAGCCAACATTGTAGTCACACAGGTGTTTACTGATAGGTGCCTAAAATGCCTTTTAATAACCGTAATATACATATCCGCCCGTGTGTTTTTCCCTTTTTGTCAGTCAAGCTTAGTTGATAGATCTACTTTGTAGTTAACATTTGATTACAGCACTTTTGTAGTTCACCACAGGTGTACTGATAGGTGGACAAAGAATACTTTTTTATTTCCGGTATACATTTCAGACAGGTGTATATTTTCAATTTTGGTCAGTTAAGTATGTTGATCGATTACTTTGACAGTTAAATTGACTAAAGCCATTCGGTAGTCCACCACCGGTGCATTGATTAGGTGCCCTCCATCCCTTTTAATATCCCGTATACCTATCAGACGGTTTTTTTTCATTTCTTGGTCAGTCAGCTTTGTTGATTAGATTAGTTTGCAGTTAAATTTGGATACAGCAATTTTGTAGTCCCCCCCGGCGTCTGCTCGTGCCACACATCCCTTTTAATTCGTATCCCATTTCAGACAAGTGTTTTTTTCACTTTGGTCAGTTACGCTTTGTTGAACCGAATCTACTTTGCAGTTAAATTTGAATCCCAGCAAACTTTGTCGACACCACAGGTTGATCGGTGCAACAAGACACCTATTTATATTCCGTATACATTATCAGATACGGTGATAATATTCCCTTTTATCGCCCGGGAGCCCTGTGTTGATAGAGCACCATGCCGTTACATTTGCCACCAGCCACTTTGTAGTCACCACGGTGTCCTGATAGGTGCCGAAACTCCCTTTTTACTCTCCGGTCAACATTTTCCGCCCGGTGTTATTTTCCCTTTTGGTTCAGTCCCGCTTTTGTTGATAGATTACTATGCAGTTAACTTTGAATTCAGCCACCAATCGTAGTCACCACAGGTGAATAGATAGGAGCCAAAAATTACCTATCTTCATCCCGTAACCCTTTCCGCCAGTTTTATTTCCCTTTTGGTCAGTCAAGCTAAGTGATCGATCTTAGTATCAGTTAACTTTGATACAGTCAATTTTGTGTCACCCACGGTGTCCTGATAGGTGCCCCCATACCTTTTACTCTCGTAAACATTCCGCAGGTGTTTTTTTCACTTTTGGTCCGTTCAGTTTGTTGATAGATCTCTATGCAGTTCCAATAGACACTGTCAACTTTGTAGTCACCCAAGGTTGCTCGTGCCCACACCCCACTAATTTATTCTCAGTATTAATTTCAAGCTACGTGATTTTTTCCCTTTTGGCATGCAGCTGTGTTTATAGAGCCACCTTGCAATTAAATTTGATCCAGCAACTTTGTAGTCACCGATCGGTGTCTGTAGGTGCCCTAATAACCTTTTAATTCGTCTACCTTTCCGCCCGGTGTTATTTCATATTGGTCAGTCAAGATTTGTTGCTAGCTCTTACTTGCAGTTTAAAATTTGATAAGCATTACGTCGTCACCACAAGGTGCACTTGCTCGGTGCCAAACCAATACTTTTATTATCCGTAAACATTTCAGACAGGTGTTTTTTTCACTTTTGGTCAGTCAAGCTTTAGTTGATTAGAGCCCCCTATGCAGAGTTACAATTGCATACAGCCATTTTAGTAGACCCCCTAGGGTGTCAAGATAGGTGCCCAAAATCCCTTTTCATATCCTTCATCCTATCAGGGACAGGTGGTTTTTTATCCCTTTTGGTCATTCACGCTTTGTTGATCGCTCTACACTTTAGCGATTACACCTTTGAATCCCGCCAATTTTTAGTCACCACAGGTTGTAGGTGCCAACAACAACCTTTCTTCATCAGTATACCTTCGATCCGTGTTTATTCACTTAGGCACAGGAGCTGGTTGCCGAGCCCTTGCCGATACCCAAAGCCTCCCGCCCTTTGACGACACCCCGGAGCCAGCTCGGGGTGCGGGTTTCCCCCCCCCCCCCCCCCCCCCCCCCCACCCCCCCCCCCCCCCCTCCCGTGGTGGGTGTGTGTTTTCCAACCCCAACAATATGTGGTGTGTGTTGATGCACCATATGTTTCATCTCTGTATACTTTCAGGACAGGTGTATTTTTCACTTTTGGACAGTAAAGCTTTGGTTTAAAGCTCTACTTTACGTTCACTTGAATCCCGCCCTTTTAGTAGTCACCCACAGGGTGCCTTGCAAGTGCCAAAAAATACCTTTTATTATCCGTATACATTTCAGAAGGTGTTTTTTTCACTTTTGGTCAGTCACGGCTTTGTTGATTCGCATCTACTTATGCCGTTACTTGGAATCCAGCAATTTTGTTGACACCACAGGTGTACTGATAGGTGCCAAAATGCTTTTAATATCTGTATACCTTTCAGGGCCAGGTGTTTTTTCACTTCTTGGTCCGTAAGGCTTTGTTGATAGCATCTACTTTGCCGTACAACTTTGAAACAGCAATTTAGTAGTCACCACAGGTGAATTGAAGGTGCCACAAATACTTTTATTATCCCGTCTACATATCCCGACAGGTGTTTTTTTCACTTTTGGTCAGTCACGCTTTGTTGATAGATTACTTAGCAGTTAAATTTGAATCCAGCAATAATCTAGTCCCCCCCGGCTTGATCGGTGCAAAAATACCTTTATAATCAGTCTACCATTTCGATACGTGTTTTTTTCACGTTGGCGCAGCAGCTGTCTTGATAGCGCCACTCTGCAGTTCATATGAATTCCAGCACTTTGTAGTCACCACAGGTGTACTGGATCGGTTGCCCAAAAATACCTTTAATATATCCGTATACATTTGCCAGGTGTTTTTTTTTTTCCACTTTGGTCCAGTCAAGCTTTGTTGATAGAATCTACTTTGCAGTTTAAATTAGGTACTCCCGCAACTTTGTAGTCCCCCCCGGTGTACTACTAGGTGCCATAATACCTTTTACTATCCGTATATACATTTCCAGCAGGTGTTTTTTTTCACCTTTTGGTCCGTACAAGCTTTGTTGATAGATTACTTTGCCGTTAATTTTAATCCCAGCACGTTGTAGTCCCCACACCGGTTGCTCGGTGCCAACACCATATTTTATTATCAGTTATACATTTTCAGGATCTGGTTTTTTTCACTTTGGACAGGCAAGCGTGTTGATAGAGCCAACCTTGCAGTTAAATATTGAACCAGCTACCTTGTAGTCCCCCAAGGTTGTCACTGATAGTGCCAAAAAATACCTTTTTATATCCGTGTATACATTTCAGACAGGTGTTTTTTTCCACTTTTGGTCAGTCAAGCTTTTTTGATAGATCTAACTTGCAGTTAAGTTTGAATACAGACTATTTAGTCGTCCCAGAGGTGCCTTGATAGGTGCCAAAACATACCTTTTATTATCCCGTATACCTTTCAGCCAGGAGTTTTTTTCACTTTTGGTCAGTCAAGCGTTGTTGATAGATCTACTTTGCCCAGTCACTTTGCAATCCAGCCACTTTTATACGTCACCACAGGTGTACTGATATGTGCACAAAATACCTTAACGTCGCTACCATTTCCGACAGGTGTTTTTTTACATTTTGGTCAGTCCAGCTTTGTTGATCGATATATTCCTTTTGCAGATACATTTACTTTGGCAGTTTAAATTTGAATACAGCAATTTAGTAGTCCCCACAGTTGACTGATAAGGTGCCAAAAAATACCTTTTATTTTCCGTATACATTTCCGACAGGTTGTTTTTTTCACTTTTGGTCAGTCATGCTTTGTTGATAGAATCGACTTTGCAGTTAAAATGTTGATTACAGGCATTTAGTAGTCACCAAAGGTGTATGATTGTGCCAAAAAAAAAAATACCTTTTAATATCCGTATATACATTTCAGAAGGTGTTTTTTTTCACTTTTGGTCAGTAAGCTTTGTTGATAGATCTACTTTGCAGTTTAAATTTGAATCCAGCAACTTAGTAGTACACAAGTTGATAGGTGCAAAAAAACCTTTTATTATCAGTATACCATTTCAGATACGTGTTTTTTTTTACTTTGGCGCAGGCAGCTGTGTTGATAGGAGCCACTTGGCAGTTAAATTTGAGTCCAGGCAAACTTTGTAGTGATACAGGGTGTACTGGATAGGTTCCAAAAATACCTTTTAATATATGTATACTCATTCAGAACAGGTGTTTTTATCACTTTTGGTCAGTCAAGCTTTGTTGATAGCTTACTTTGCAGTTAAATTTGACTACAGCAATTTTTAGTCCACATAGGTGAATTGAAAGGTGCAAAAAATACCTTTTAGCATCCGTATACATTTTCAGGACAGGTTGTTTTTTTCACTTTTGGTCAGTCAAGCTTGTTGTGATTTGATCTACTTTGCAGTTAAATTTGAATCAGCAACGTTGTAGTCACAACAAGTTGATAGGTGCCCAAAAATATCTTTTATTTCCGTATACATTTAGAGACGTGTTTTTTTTCATTTGGCCCAGGCAGCTGTTGTTGATAGAGCCACCTTGCAGTTAAATTGAGCTCAGAACTTTGTAGTGACTTACAGGTGAACTGATAGGTTCCAAAAATACCTTTTAATATCCGTATACCTTTCATGGACAGGTGTTTTTTTTTCACTTTTGGTCAGTCAACTTTGCTTGATAGATTACTTTGCAGTTAAATTTGAATTCAGCCATTTAGTAGTCACCCTACAGGTGAATTGATAGGTGCCAAATAAAATACCTTTTTTTCCCCGTATACATTTCAGACAGGTGGTTTTTTTTTTTTCACTTTTGGTCAGTAAAGCTTTGTTGATGATCTACTTTGCAGTTAAATTTGATTACAGCAATTTTAGTAGTCCCCACGGTGAATTGAAAGGTGCCAAAAAAATACCTTTGATGATCCCGTATACAATTTCAGACAGGTGTTTTTTTCACTTTTTTGTCAGTCAGCTTTGTTGACGTTCTTCTTTGCAGTTAATTTTGGAATCAGGAATTTAATAGTACCACAGGTGGAATTGAAAGGTGCCAAAAAAATTCCTTTTATTCTCCCGTATTAATACACTTTCAGGACAGGTGTTGTTTTCACTTTTTTGTCAGGTCAAGCTTTGGTGGATAGATTATTTGCAGTTAAATTTGAATACAGCAATTTTGTAGTCACCACAGGTGTTACTGATAAGTGCCAAAAATCCCTTTTATATCTGTTTATACATTTCAGAAGTAGGTTTTTTTCACTTTGGTCAGTCAAGCTTTGTTGAATAGATCTACGTTGCAGTTAAATTTGAATCAGCAAAACTTGGTTGGTCACCAAAGTTGATAGGTGCCAAAAAATACCTTTTTATTTCAGAGTTTATCATTTAGATAAGTGTTTTTTTCCACTTTGGGCGGAGCTGTGTTGATAGAGCCACCTTGCAGTTAAATTTGAATCCAGCAACTTGTAGTGTCTACGGAGTTATGATAGGTTCCAAAAATACCTTTTTCATATACGTATACATTTCAGACGGTGTTTTTTTTCACTTTTGGTCAGTCAGCTTTGTTGATGATCTACTTTGCAATTAAATTTGAATACAGCAACTTTTGTAGTCACCACAGGTGTCTTGATTGGTGCAAAAAATTACCTTTTCTTTTACCGTTATACATTTCAGCAGGTGTTTTTTTCACTTTTGGTCAGTCACAAGCTTGTTTTAGATCTACTTTTCTCGTCTAAATTTGAATACCAGCAATTTTGTAGTCACACAGGTGCATTGATAGGTGTCAAAAAAATCCCTTGTATTATCCGTATGCATTTCAGACAGGTGGTTTTTTCATTTTGGTCAGTCAGCTTTGTTGCAGATCCTACTTTGCAGGTAAATTTGAAATATAGCTCATTTAGTAGCACGCCACATGGTGTCTGATAGGTGCCAAAAATCCTGGTAATATCCGTGTTTATACATTTCAGACAGGTGTTTTTTTTTTTTCACTTTTGGTCAGGCAAGCTTTTTTGATAAGATTACTTGTGCAGTTAAATTTGAATCCAGCAACTTTGTAGTCTCCACAAGTTGATAGGGCCAAAAATAATACCTTTTATTATCAGTATACATTTCTGAGACGTGTTTTTTCACTTTGGCGTAGGCAGCTGTTGTTGATGGAGCCACCTTGCAGTTAAAATTTGAATCCAGCAAGCAACTTTGTAGTGGACTACAGGGTGTACTGATAGGTTCCAAAATACCTTTAAATATCGTATACTTTCAGACATGTGTTTTTTTCACTTTTGGTCAGTCATGCTTTGTTGATAGATTTCATGCAGTTAAATTTGAATACAGCAATGTTGTAGTCACCAACAAGGTGAATTGGCTAGGTGCCATACAAAAAAAATCTTTTATTATAGTGAACATTTCAGGACAGGTGTTTTTTTTTAACTTTTGGTCGGCAAGCTTTGTTGTAGATCTTACTTTGCAGTTAAAGTTGAATACAGCAAGTTTGTAGTCCCCACAGGTGTGTTTATGGAGAAGTGCCAAAAATACCTTTTTCATATCCGTTATACATTTCAGTCAGTGTTTTTTTCACTTTTGGTCAGTCAAGCTTTTTGATAGATTCTACTTTGCAGTTAAATTTGTTTTGAAAGCAACTGTGTAGTCTCACAGGTTGATAGGTGCCAAAAAATACTTTTCTTTATCAGTTTACATTTACAGAAACGTGTTTTTTCACGTTGGGCAGGCAGCTGTGTTTGATAAGAGCACATTGCAGTAAATTGAAATCCACCAACTTTGTAGACACCACTGGTGTACTGATCGGTTCCATAAAAAATACCTGTTAATATCGGTTACATTTCAGACAGGTGTTTTTTCACTTTTGGTCAGTCAAGCATTGTTGAAGATCTAACTTTGCAGTTAAATTTGAATCAGCAATTTGGTAGTCACACAGGTGAATTGATAGGTGCCAAAAAATACCTTTTATTTATCCCGTATATATGTCAGACGGGTGTAAAGGGTGTGTTTTTTTTTTCATTTTGGTCAGTTCATGCTTTGTTGATCGATCTACTTTGCAGGTAAATTGAATTCAGGCAATTTTTAGTCACCACAGGTGTACTTGATAGGTGCAAAAAAAATACTTTTTTTTTCCCGTATCATTACAGACAGGTGTTTTTTTTCATTTTTGGTCAGTCAGCTTTGTTGGATAGATCTACTTTGCAGTTAAATTTGAATTACAGCCCAATTTTAGTAGTCGCCACAAGGTGTTCTGTTAGGTGCTCCAAAAATACCTTTTAATATCTCCGTTTATACATTTCAGACAGGTGGTTTTTTTTTTTTTTCACTTTTGGTCTAGTCAGCTTTGTTGATTGCATCTACTTTGCAGTTTAAATTTGAATCCAGCAAACTTTTGTAGTACCGCAAGTTGATAGGTGCCAAAAATATACCTTTTATTATCAAGGAGACATTTCAGATAAGTGTTTTTGTCACTTTTTTGTTTAGGCAGGCTGTGTGTTGATAGAGCCACCTTGCAGTTAAATTTGATGTCAGCAAATTTGTAGTGACTACAGGTGTACTGATAGGTTCCAAAAATACCTTTTTATATCTGTATTACATTTCAGACCGGTGTTTTTTTCACTTTTGGGTCAGTCATGCTTTGTTGACAAGGCTCTACTTTGCAGTTAAATTTGAATACAGCAATTTTGTAGTCACCAGGGTGATTGAAAGGTGCCAAAAAAAAAATACCCTTTTTTTTTCCGTATATACATTTCAGACAGGTGTTTTTTTCCTTTTGGTCATGTCAAGCTTTGTTATAGATCTACTTTGCAGTTAAATTTGGAAATCCAGCATCTTTGTAGTCACCACAAGGTGATAGGTGCCAAAAAATTACCTTTTTTATCAGTCTACATTGCAGATACGTGTTTTTTTTCACTTTGGCGCAGGCAGTCTGTGATGATAGAGCCACCTTGGCAAGTTATATTTGAGTCCAGCAACTTTGTAGTGACTACAGGTGTACTGATAGGTTCCAAAAATACCTTTTAATATCCGTATACATTTCAGACAGGTGTTTTTTTCACTTTTGGTCAGGCATAGCTTTTGTTGATAGATCTATCTTTGCAGTTAAATTGAATACAGCAATTTAGTAGTCACCACAGGTGAATTGATAGGTGCCAAAAAAAAAAACCTTTTTTTATCCCGTATCCATTATAACGGTGTTTTTTTCAACTTTTGGTCAGTCAAGCTTGTTGATCAGCTGACTTTGCAGTTAAACTTTAATACAGCAATTTAGTTAGTCACAACAGGTGAATTGAAAGGTGCCAAAAAATACCATTTATAATCCCGTATACATTTCAGACAGGTGTTTTTTTCACTTTTGGTCACTCAAAGGCTTTGTTGATAGATCTACTTTGCGTTAAATTTGATATACAGAGGAATTTATAGTACCACAGAGTGAATTGAGAAGGTGCCAAAAAAATACCTTTTATTATCCAGGTTGGTATCCAATTTCAGACAGGTGTTGTTTTTTTCACTTTTGTCCAGTCAAAGCTTTGTTTGATAGATCTTCTTGCAGGTTAAATTTGGAATACAGCAATTTTGTAGTCCACCAAGTGTACTTGATATAATAAGTGTCAAAATTAACCTTTTTATATCTGTATACATTTCTCACAGGTGTTTTTTTTACTATTGGTCGTTAAGTTTTTATAGCAATTTGCAGTTAATTTGATTCAGCTTTTGTAGTAACAAGGTTAAAATTTATAGGTGAAAATCCTTTTATATCCCGGTTTTAATTTTTAAAATGTTTTTTTACTTTTGGCAGCAGCTTTTTTTGTAGAACTTTTCAGTTAAAATTTTTTTCCACTTTGTAGTTACCACA
>JAODAL010050154.1:0-27635 GCA_025379985.1 Phyllomedusa bahiana
TTTGGCCCCAAAACCCTTGGGGTGACTACAAAGTTGCTGGATTAAAATTTTAAACTGCAAAGAAATCTATCAACAAAGCTTGACGCCCAAAAGTGAAAAAAACACGTATCTGAAATGTATTCCAATAATAAAAGGTATTTTTGCCACCTTCAATTCACCTGTGGTGACTACAAAATTCCCTGTTTTCACATTTAAATGCAAAGTATCTCTATCAACAAAGCTGACTGCGCCAAAGTGAAAAAACACGTATCTGAAAATGTATTCGGATAATAAAAGTTATTTTGGCACCTTTCAATTCCCCTTTTGGGTGACTACAAAATTGCTGATTCACATTTAAGTGAAAAGGTGCCTCAATGAAAAAGCTGTAGTGCGCCAAAGTGAAAAAACACGTATCTGAAATGTATTTGGAAAATTTAAAAGGTATTTTTGGCACCTTTCAATTCACCTGGGGTGACTACAAAATTTGGGCTTGTATTCACATTTAAGTGCAAGGTGCCTCAATGAACAAAGCTGTAGTGCGCCAAAGTGAAAAAACACGTATCTGAAATGTATTCAGATAATAAAAGGTATTTTTGGCACCTTTCAATTCACCTGTGGTGACTACAAAGTTACAGTATTCACATTTAACTGCAAAGTAGCTCTATCAACAAAGCTGTACTGCGCCAAAGTGAAAAAACACGTATCTGAAATGTATTCGAAATGAAAGGTATTTTGTCACCTATCAACCTGTGCTGACTACAAATTGCTGGATTCTAATTTAAACTGCAAGGTGGCTATATCAACAAAGCTGGAATGGGCAAAATTTAAAAAGAACACCTATCTGAAATGTATACTGATAATAAAAGTGTAGTTTTGCACCTAACAAAGAGACCTGCAGTTACTAGAAAAAAATGTGTATCCTAATATAAGTTCAAGCTGCCCAATATCCAGGAAATATTTCAATAGAAAACTGTTAATAATAAAGCTATTGCAGTGCAATGTCTACACTAAGTCCTGGTGAACTATATCCAGTATTCTTTAAAGAGCTTGTCTGTGTACGCCCGCGGGACCCCCCCCCTCCCCGCTCCTCTCCGTGACTTCACAGCGGTAGATGCTCCTTTAAAATTCTCTAACTAACTACATAAAATCTTCAAATCTCTAAGTTGTAAGGATCACAGCTAACAGTAGAGCTTTCTCTGTGAAGAAATAGAATAATTTCGCTGAGCTGTTTGCTGAGCTGTTTGGACAGAGGCAGAGCGCACGTCCTACTGCTCTGAGACGCTGACAGACACTGATCATGAACAGGAAGGGCTGTTCTATGTAAAACGAGGTCATGTGATTTTTCCAGCCAATCGCAACCATACACATCCCAGTCATGACGTCACACACACATCTCACCCTGCTCTATTCTGTAAGCTGATTTGCTGGCTGCCAAAATAACAGGAAGCGCCGAAAATGGCACGATGTTAATAGATGATGCACAGATTTTAACCTAAATTATCGCGTGAGCTAAAAAATCAGATCAACGTAAATACCGTGCCGATTTCAACTTTGTCGATAATAATCGCTCAACACTACTCTTACAAAATAAGACTGCATAGGGAGAGAGCGTTGATATGTGGAGGGGGGGGACACACTGGAGCCAGCATAAACAGTGAATGGGGAATGATGTCAGAAACATCCAGCTGGGAGGGGAAGAAACGACCATGGATTTCAGGAATTGAGAGCATCAAGCTTCAAAAGAACAGCCCAACTAAAGAAGCGATACATCCCCTTTAAGGCCTAATTTATATAGAAAATCTGTGAGCACAATGCCTAAAGGCTCAAAATGCCCATGAAAGTATGTGATGTTTTCTGTGGTACCTGGACATGCCATATTTGGGAGATATCACCCCCATAGAAGCACTTATGTATGCCTCCATACAGAGGTACATGAGGGCCCCCATAAACTTCTAAGGGTGCTGTATTAATACAGAGCAGGGTTTGCACAGAGCTGTAATACAAATTTGCATCAGCCTTAAAGGGGTTTTCTTATTTGACTGATTAGCTTTAAACATGTAGGCAAAGGTAAGCAAATAGATTACAGTTTCAATTTTGTTTCCTTTCAGAGTTAGTTCTTATTTCCTGCTTGTTTACACAACAATCACATCTCTCCAGCAGCAGAGGGTCTGGTGACTTCACTCCTTGCTGTGTCATATTAGCAGGACAGAGGCTTTCTTGTCAGCCTTTGATCTTACCTGTTTACTGAACATTTTTAATCCTTAGGGTTACTGTCAGGTCTGCAGAGATCTGCAGATTAGAGTTACTCAGCAGCTGACAGTGTATTCTTGTAGCATGTAAGTTTTTTTTTCTCTTATGGCAACTACAGCTCTGATACATAACACGTAGCCAGACATCCTGCTTGGATAGTGTTTTAATTTTTTCTCACAACCCTTCAGCAATAATGTCCCTGTAACAGGCATGGCTAGAAATAGGAGCTAGTAGAGCTGAAATGTCAGTCACTGCTGTAGACCTGCCCACAGCCTGCACAAGAAGTGTGAGCCGGAAGAGACTAAAGAGTGAAAATAGCTAGATGGGACAACCCCTTTAAGGTTTGGTTTACATGTGGTCATTCTGCTTAAATTTTATGATGTTTGCATATAATTCTACAAAAAAAAATGTTCCACAGATTTTTTCAGTATGATGAAAATGATTCTTTCAATTATTTTTGACAATCGGTAGACCTAATATCAGTTAAATATAGATTAGGGCCTACAGAGTTAGGGGCTATCTGATGGCACAAATTCTTAACATGACAGATTCATTTCAATCACAACAGAAGTGAGAATCGTCAAATAAAATTTATCATGAAAATATAGTAAATCCACGAAAAAGTCAGCTATAGAAAAGGCCACCACTAATTTGCCAATACTGTTTTTGGTGTATTACGTATGCTCTGAATAAAAAAGCTCTAATTAATTGAATCCTTACTAATGAGCTGTAAGATGTGATTAAAGATCATGTACCAGTCTATGAAATATTGAATCACATTCTAAGATTTAATTGCATACCTAGAAATTACAAGGCATCATACTAATCTAATAACACAATTTATTTCAGAATGACTGCAATAAAATGTGATTAAATTTATGCATTATTTATCACTTTTATCTTTTCTAATCTAAGTTCTAAAAGTTTCCATTCTTTTACCCTTCCCAATGCAATTAAAACTATAAAAATGGGTTGCAACTATAAAAATTGTTGCAAAATAAAAACTCCAAAAGAAACAAAACAGTCTTGTTTGCATATACAACAAATTATTTGAAAGTATAACATTAACTAATGTGTATGTGTATATAAGGGAGACCAAACTCTACCTCGGGGAAAAAAAAAAGTTATGTTGGATTTCAGTTTGCCCCATCCTTTGTTCTCAGAGGATATAAGCCTCTAGCAGAGGAGTTAGATACCAACTTATTCCCTGCTCCCTACTGAAATAAGCATGCATGTTCAACCAAGCTAAGCATGAACATTTATTAAGATTTATTAAGGATTCATGAGAATTAGCCATCATTAAGGATTTTTCTGAACTCTGTTTGCTGGGACTGGGTAGCAGGAATTAAACATATATACAAGGGAGCATATTTACTATGGCAATTGCACCAGAATTCTGGCCCAGTTCCACTGTGAGAGACAGCATTTAAAAAAAGAATCCAGAAAATTACATTGTATAATAATAATAATAATAATTAATTTGCATTTTATTGCATGAAATAAGTATTTGATTGGGGCTGTTGCTGGGCTACATTGAGTTTCAGCTCCCTCCAAAGACATTTTAATTGGGTTGAGGTCTGGAGACTGGCTATGCCACTCCAAGACATTGAAATACTTTTTACTGAGTCATTCCTTAGTTGCCCTGGCTGTGTGTTTTGGGTCATTGTCCTGCTGGAAGTCCCAGTCACAAGTTGGGCAAAATCTCATGTTACATGGCCCCATCCATCTTCCCTTCAATACGGCGCAGTCATCTTGTCCCCTTTGCAGAAAAGCACCCCCAAAGTATAGTGTTTCCATCCCCATGTTTCATGGTTGGGACGGTGTTCTTGAGGTTGTATTCATCCTTCTTCTACCTTCAAACATGGCGAGTGGAGTTGATAAGGTTCTATTTTGGTCTCATCTGACCACATGACCTTCTCCTATGCCTCTTCTGGATTATCCAGATGATCACTGACAAACTTCAAACTGGCATGGATATGTACTGGCATGAGCCCGGGGACCTTGTGTATCCTGCAGGATTTTAATCCATAATGTGTTACTAACGGTAATCTTTAAGACTGTGGTCCCAACACTGTTCAGGTCATTGACCAGGTCCTCCCATGTAGTTCTGGGCTGATTCCTGACCTTTCTTAGAATCATCCTTAACCCTTGAGGTGAACTCTTGCATGGAGCCCCAGACCAAGGAAGATTTATAGATATCTTGTATTTCTTCCATTTTCTATTAAATGTAGGCTGTGTTCACAACACGTTTTTGTGATCCGTAAAACAGATCCGTAAAATGGATCCGTAAAACGGATCCAACAATGGTCAGTGTTATTTCCAGTCGTTTCAGGGACAAAAGCGCATCGCTGTTCTCACGAGAGAACGCCGATGCGCTTTTGAGAGCTTTTTTCTGCTGCGTTTTGCGGATCCGTCTTTAGAAATTACATGTCATTTCTTGTTGCGTTTTACGCAACAGAAGTCCCCAAAGGAAACAATGGGATCCGCTTTTGCGATGCGGAAAGCAGATTCCAAAGCGCAGCAGAGATTTGGATAAGTTTTCGATCCTCTTTACATGCTGAAAGCGCATCGGGATGAACAAGTGAAATCGTGCAGGCGAGGAGTGCTGCTCCTGCTCGGGACAGGCAAGCTGTGTGTGCTCCTGCTCGGGACAGGCAAGCTGTGTGTGCTCCTGCTCGGGACAGCCGAGCTGTGTGTGTTCCTGCTCGGGACAGCCAAGCTGTGAGTGCTCCTGCTCGGCACTGAGAGAGAGAGTCAGGCAAAACGAAGCCACTCACAACGTATCCGTAAAAGGCATGTTAAAAGCTTACAAAATGGATAAAAAAAAGATCAGCTGTTGCGTTTTTTGGATCCACTTTTCAGATGCAGTTTTCACTGATAAAAAACGGATCCGTAAAACGGATCCAAAACGTCATGTGAACACAGCCTTAGACAGCTCTTTGGTCTTGGCCACAGTGGAGAGGTTGGAGTGTGATTGATTGAGTGTGTGGACAGGTGTCTCTTATATAGGTAACGAGTTCAAACAGGTTCAATTAATACAGGTAATGAGTGCAGAGTAGGAGGCTTCTTAAAGAAAAACTAACAGGTCTATGAGAGCCAGAATTTTTACTGGTTGGTAGGTGATCAAATACATATCTCATGCAATAAAATGCAATTAAATTATTTAGAAATCGTACAATGTGATTTTCTAGATTTTTTCTTTAGATTCTATCTCTCACAGTTGAAGTGTACGCACAATAAAAATTACAGATTTCTCCATTCTTTGTAGGTGGGAAAAATTGCAAACTACTTAAGTGAGATCAGTTATTGTGATTGCACTATACCACATCTCCCCACGACTTAACAGACGGTGTCATGTATAAAATTATATATATATATATATATAATATATATATAATTATATATATATTATATATATATATATATATATATATATTATATATATTGTTATATAGTATATATATATATATATATTATGTATATATATATATATATATATATATATAATATATATATATATATATATAAATATGTTTTAACATGTTTATATATATAGAGATTCATAGTTATGTACAACTGAGGCAGCTTGAAGGGGTTGTCTCACTACAGGTTTTCAGGCTACCTCAGTCATTCTGTCTGTTGGATTTTTTAATTCAGGGGCGTGCTGCTTCTCCTTCCCCTCCCCTCCTCCCTGCATCTATGTCATCATACCAGTGCTCGCTTCCGATGTTAATACTCAGTCATTCAGATTTAACATTGGGAGTGAGAACGTCTCTGTGGTCCAGACAAACCATAATGGTTTGTGTAGATCACTGAGTTTTTTTCCCTATGCCTCCTGCTAAAAGTGACTGAAAGAAAAAGTCAAACTTTACTGTGCCCGTAGCCGAACAAACATCCACATGAGTATAAGCAGCTTGTGACCTCGTGGGAATGACCCTTCTCCGTTTTCAGTCTTTTCTGTATACCTGAAGCCATTAGTAATAATGGGCGTGTTATGCTGCCAAGGTTAACCCTGTGTGTGCCTGCCAAGGTCTGCCCGCTGGCTGCTTTCGTTGCTGCACTGTGTTGCTGCTGAGGATGCTCCTCTCTTTACACATATTCAGGAGAGCAGGGATGGGGTTGATGTATGGACAGTACAGTGTATGATGACACTAGTTATGCCTCTGTACTGAATGGAAGATGGCACAGTACAGTGTGTTATTATAATTACAATGTGTCTGTGGAGCTTTGTCTATAGTAATAGAGCAGAGCAGTGGGCATATGAACAGTTCATATTCCCCCTGCTCTGATGTATAAGTAAAGACAAAGCTCCACAGACACATCCTAATTATAGTAACACACAGTAATGTGCCGTCTTCCCTTCAGTACAGAGGCATTGCAAGTATCATCATACACTGTACACTGCCTGTACTCAGTTCATATTGGAGGATGGGCTCAGTATAGTGTATGCCGATACTTGTGATGTATCTATGTAGCCGATGCCCTTAATTATTTTTCACACCTAAGAAGACGGAGAGGCGATGAGGGGTGTGCAGGCACAAATTTGCATGCTTCTAAGTCTCCGACCTGCAGTGAGGAGCTACTGATGTCACCAGTGCTGGCAGCCTATAAGGAGAAAACAGCAGGTCGGTGGCTGTAGAGACCAGAGGAGCTGATGCAGCTTCATTTACAAGGGATATCTAAAAATCAGTAGGACATTTATAATAAACACATATTGGAAAGCAGCTTGATTTGTAAAGATCTTTGAATTAAAAAATCTGATCATTGTAGTGAGACAACTCCGTTGAGAAGTGTGGTGGTGAAGACCATACTACAGATCTTCAGGCCTTTAGAGTAGATAAGGATGATGTCCAGAAAGATTGTAATAAAAATATCCCTGAACATATCAGTCACGAAGTGTTAAAAAACAGCAGGCACTTTGTATCAATAAATGTACTATAAAATGAGAGCCAGAGAAAATTCTTTGTGGAATAAGGCTGAGGAAAAGCCACAAAACGTGATATAACTGACCTGTTTAATTTCTTCTTCAGGTCAGTACGATTCTAGTGTTACTAAATGTAATTTTTTTATGTTATATTGTTTTATTATGAGATTAATAAGAACTTATACAACTTACCGACATTGGACTAATTGTAGCTACCACACGCCGGCGCCCTTCCGCCCTCTTTAACCACTCTAAATCAATGAGAAACGGTGTATCACACTGTTCCTCAGTGCAGTCGGGGGAAGTAGTAAAACCCCCAATTACAATGCATTAGGTTGAAAAAATGCTCGCTTCCCCTAGTGGTGTAGTGTCCTTGTGAGACTCAAAGTTAAAGAAAAAACAAATGTTTTAAAGTGTAAAAAAAAGTTTTAAAAAATATTAAAAGTTCAAACCACCCCCTTTTTGCCATTATACAAAAAAATAAAAATAAATAAAAAAGTTCCACATATTTGGTATCGCCATGTCTGAAAAAGTCCAATCTATTAACATATAACATCATTTATCCCGTACACTGAACACCGTAGAAGAAAACAATTCCAGACGCCAAATTTGTGTTTTATTTTGGTCATTTCACGTCTCATAAAAATTAGAATAAATTTTGTCAAAAAAGTTTCATGTATTCCAAACTGGTAGCAATAAAAAGTACACTTCAGCCAACAAAAAATGTACCCTCACTCACATCCATAGGTGTTAGTACAAAAAAGTTATTGGTTGCACAAAATGGCACAAATTTCAGAATAGAAAATGTTTGGAATTATTTTACGGCACCAAGACATAACAGAAACCCTACATGTTTGGTATTGGCAGATGCATATTAACCTGTTGAATACAGATAACACATCATTTTTACCGAAGATTGAACGTCGTAAAAGCAAAACACCTGCAAACATTACACAAGTACTTTTTTTCACATTTTGCCACACTTTTTCTCAGTACAGTATATTCTATGGTAATATGAATAACATCATTAGAAAGTACCAACAAACATAAGAATGAGTCCAATAATGCTCACAAGGTTGAGCCCACCAAAGTAAGGGCCCCCTCTCATAATAAACACCCCTCTCCTATAACATAGGCACAAATCTTAAACAACTGGAGAGTAAATGGTATAAAAAAATAACAATTTTTATTAACTATCCATTAAAATACATTACAAAAATCGATTGTGTTCAAAAAAATCCATAGAAAAGCAGGTTTCAACAGACTTAATACAATTGCAAAGGTGTAATTTTAGAAGCAAGACACACCATAGTAAGCAAGTGTCAGTAGTTCATCCTCAAAAAAAATATATATATATAAAGTAGCTGCATGTATTGCTCTATGAGCATAACCATGCATTCTACAGTAAGAAGATAGAGGGTAAACTTAAATAGTACAGCATAAGTCTAACCATGTGAGTCTTACCAATAAGTCAACCTGCGCCCCGACGCGCGTTTTGCGATAATTGCTTTCTCAAGGGGTTTCAAAGAGCCTATCACTACCCAGCCTTAAATACTACTGCCGCTATATGGCTTCGGCGCAGGCACGTCGTTCGAAGGGAGCGAGACCGGCGCCCCACTTCCAGCACTCCCGCACCAGTGCACATGCGCAGAAGCAAAAGCTTCCACACATGCGCGCCGCGCGTTAAGGACGCCGAGCAGAAGTCGGTATCCAGCCCCCTACACCGCGCGTGCGCACTGCCCAGCAGGTACATAGTATCAATAACGGCAAAGCATATCAATAACCACATATATTATAGGATCCACCACTTCAGACCAATGGAACTTCTATAGAAATAGGTAAAGGCCCATCATTACCCTCATTTCCCAGGTCACATCTCAAAAACGCAAAACCACACAGTGCCCAATAACTTATAATAACAGTACACAATCTAAAATAGCACATTAGTATGGAATGTAGAAATCAGCACATTAAATATACAAACATAAATGGCATAAGTGGGGCGCCGGTCTCGCTCCCTTCGAACTCTGCGCCTGTGCCGTAGCCATACAGTGGATAGGCAGTAGTATTTAAGGCTGGGTAGTGATAGGCTCTTTGGAACCCCTTAAGAAAGCAATTATCGCAAAATGTGCGTCGGGGCGCAGTTTGACTTATTGGTAAGACTCACATGGTTAGACTTATGCTGTACTATTTAAGTTTACCCTCTATCTTCCTACTGTGGAATGCATGCAGCTACTTTATATATATATATATATATATATATATATATATATATATATATATATATATATTATATATATATATAAAATAAATATTATATAAAATATATATAAAATAATATATACATTTTTTTTTTTTTTTTTTTGTAAGGATGAATTACTGACACTTGCTTACTATAGTGTGTCTTGCTTCTAAAATTACACCATGTTGCAATTGTATAAAGTCTGTTGAAACCTGCTTTACTATGGATTTTTTATGAACACAATCGATTTTGTAATGTATTTTAATGGATTGTTAATAAAAAATTTTACTTTTTATACCATTTACTCTCCAGTTGTTTAAGATTTGTATCATTAGAAAGTAGTATATCTTATCCCACAAAATAAAAGCCCTCATGTGTCTATGTGGATGAAAAAATAAACCAGTTATGGCTCTGGGAAGAGAAAAACGAACATGAAAAAAAAAAAAGCCTCAATGTTAAGAGGTTAATATTTTGGTCTTTTTATATTGTAGTTTTACCAATTATGTGAATGCTAATTTTTTTCATTGTTTTTTTATATGATAAATGGGAAAAGGGGATGTATTTTAAATATAAGATAAATAGTTATTTATACATTTTAACTGCAATATTTATTTAGCATTATTCAACATTTACTGTAATTTTAGACTTGATTGTACTTAATTACTTGTACTATACTACAGTACTTATGTACTAAACTGTAATAACCTTCTGGCTGGGTATAATTGAAGTACAATCATGGCAGACCTGATAAACTTCATTAGGCCCCTGGCTGCCATGACCACCAAATACCACCATTGTCATCCGAATCTCCCATGCCTGTCTCCAAGATTTCACACATGCTTCACCAGTTCTCTGGGGCATCCTACTACGTACCATCAGGCACAATCATAACCTTCATAGTTTTAAGAGTGTCCTGAAAATACATCTTCTTAGGCAGGTCTACCAAGATCCCTAATTGCTAATCCTCACCTTCTATCATGCACACTACTGTCACTCCCTACATTAGGGCACTCACAGGCACTTATCTGTATATAGATGTACTGTCATGGTGGCAGGTTCATCCAATTTTTATGTAAACCACATTAAATTTATGAAACATGGCTGGACCATTGTAAACTTCTCACCCTTTGTCTCACCCATATACCCTAATTGATTGTAAACTGTAGCGAGCACGGCCCTCACACCTTGTGCCTCATCTGTAAGTAGCTTTTATTGTGTAATGTCTGTTTTTTTGTCTGTAATTATACCCTTTAAATTGTAAAGTGATTCGAAATATGTTGGCACTATATAAATAAGGATTATTATTATTATCTTTTTATATAGGGTTAGAGAGCAATGGAATGACAGATGCAAGCCTCTCATAAATCCAATTTTGTTGCAGGCTCCTTCAGTGTGTTGAACAATTTTAAGATGATTGGAAGTGAGCAGCAGTTCTTCACAGTACTCTTTTTTAGATCAAAAGAGAGAAAAACGGTATGGTAAAATTTACCTCATATTCTTCAAGATGGTTGTAGCTGTAATGAATCAATGACATTGGAAGAGTACATGAAGTAAGACCAGCAGGCTTATTCACAGTTTTCCAGTACCAACAAAAGCAATTAAAATGCATGCTTTTTTCACAATGCACATGCAAGCTTTTTAAAAACTTAAAAAAAATCTCTAAATGGCCAATAAACTCTTAGACATAGAGGTTTGTTTTTTTCGTACTTTTTAATTATGTGAAGTAAAGTTTTGATTTGAATTGCTTTTGTTCGTAATGGGAAACTGTAGATATACAAAGACTAAGACCATTTTAGTTTGTCTTAATGATTTGTCTATGTTTCTTATGCAAAATAATTTAGTTCCTGCAGGAGAAGATTTCTGGATAAACCCAGCATCCAAGTACTTCGTAATAAAAGCAAAATCCACAGTACTAGCCACAAAACTCATACTGACCGCCAGTGACAGTCACTGAACTTTTACTGCCAGCATCAGAGCCACCAGTACTAGCCACATTGCTCCAAATGCATTCTGCACTTCTATTGTGATCCCTAATGATCCTATATTTGTATTGGTTATTTGGTATTTAGCCTGGAGATATCTTACTAATTAGTAATTAAGTAATTTACAGCACATAAAACATCTTATATTCCATAGGGAAATTCAGTCTAAAGTGAAGACTGCTTTAGGGTTCCAAAACATGGATTTTACCATTGTAGTCACCAAGGTTTTTATTCTTCTAAAGATATCTTAATTAAGGCATCAAAGAAAGCAGTACACTAATTAAAACAATACCACCAACATATTTTCTCTTCTATTGCTGTACTAAATGTTGAACATCTCTGCAGGAGCAAACTGCATAATAATAGAAAAAGATGAATCTTAATAATAACCCTATAAACTGTGTTTATTACTGTGAATCATTAAAAATATATGTACTTATCCTAGTTCATTATAACTTGCTGCAGTAAGGCTATGAAAAGAAAAAAAATCAAGGAAGGCTAGATATTTTGTGTTCTAATTGTTTAGAGCAAATTAAAATAAGAAATACTATATTATTTAGAGGATCTATTCACATAGTTGTGCTGAATGCAGATTATAATGTGTATATACTCTATAATACAGTATGTGGTAGTGATTCTTATCAAGGCACTAAATCACAGAAGAATAGCGGCTTAATTACTGATACTCATGCAGGTCAAAACCAATTTCCAATACGATACAGAGAAGCTGCAATCAAGGGCATAACTATAGCCATAGCAGACACATTGACAACTATGGGGCTTAGAGGTTGAGGGTGGGCACTCAAGTACAAAATCATTTTTCCATTTTGTAGGTAACAAGTAGTTGGTTCTTCTCTTCAAGCACTACTATGTGGTTCTCTGATATTTGGCAGTATTATTATATGTTTAAGTATTGTTACTTATGCTGCTGTTTTAGTTTATTGCAATTATGTAGAGAGGCCCCATCTTATTTTGCTATTGGTCACTATTATTAGTGGCCACAATGCTATATGAAGAGGTTCCACAGGTGCAAAGTACTATAGGCATACCACTCACATACCTTCTATGCATGAGGGTGGTAGTTTCCATAATACCATACCTGCCCATTAATAAAGATTTATATAGGGTATTAACCATACAGTTATGCATATTGCATTGTGTTGATGTAATGGTAATGCTACTACTATTTGATTGGGTGGGCTGTCCAACACCATACACCATGCTCAATACCAATATCAACATCCCAATATAAACAACAAATCTCATACATGGCGCCCAATATGTCTACAGTACATTAAGGTCCTTGTTTTTAAAGTGTGGTTTAATGTACATATGACATTACTGTAACCACAAGTAGACAAAGTTACGTTTCTTTAAGAGATTAGCTCAGAATCATGTGATGAGCTTTATAGATTTTTTTAACCTCTTTTAAGTAAGTTTTGCCAAATACGTAATGTGATCGACCAGTGATGTTTTATCAGCTTATTAACATTTCTGATGTTTCATTGGTATTAGTAGGTAAGGAGTGTACGCCAGATATTTGTCAATAAAAAGGGTATCATGAGGCTTTCAACCTGGGCAGACTTCAGGAAGCCCACACCAATGGCTGTGTTTTGTGTCTCTTTCTCATCCAGGTGGGGCTCAGACAGTAAAAGGGTAAAACATTTCCTTCGTGAGGGGGGGGGGGGAGTTTATGATAATCAATCATTTGAATCCTACAGGTAATTGGAGATTGGATTTTGAGGTTTGATGGTCCACCTAAAGTTTTGCAACAACAGAGTGTTGCACACTGAAAAGAAATGCTACCATAAGATGTACAGTGATCAGTAGTTCATATAATGTTATTAAATGACTATACACATAATAATAATAATAATAATAATAATAATAAAATAAAAAAATATAAAATAAATAATAAAAAATATAAATAAAGAAAGACATGACTGCATATATCAAAATATACCTGCTACAATATTCCTTATAAAATCACCAGAGAGCCTAATCCAAAGCCAATTGAAAGTGTCTGCAATAAAGCCATATATGTGACCATATAGGGTAAAAGGGTAGGGAATGTATAAAATGCAACATAAATCTACATAAAGTAACCATTCATTAAAGCCAAGATAGCATATTTCTAGGAAAATACATTCCACAGGAGGAAATCTGAATGCGCAAAACATGTGTTGGGGGAATATGAATGCTACTTTATTATGTACTTTTCTAGAACAATGCTATTTTTATGCATTAATGATGGTCACTCCATGAAGCTTTAAATTGCATTGCTTTTATTCTGTATGGCTTTATTGCAGACACTTTTCAACTGACTTTAGGGGGCACATGTATGAACCTGTTTAGGTCTAAAACTCACTTTTTTGCCCATAGGTTATGTGGCCCTAGGTCTGTATGTTCCAAGCACTGTGCTATTTTGGCTTAAATAACATTATACCGACCACTGATCACTGCACATCTTATGTTAGCAATTACTATCAGTTTGTAACACTTCTTTTTTATGTATTTTATGCCATTGTATTACTAAGTAATTTAAAAAAGTTTATGCATTATATAATAATTAGTCTAATTTGGAGTTATATTCAAGTAAGTGAATTCATATCTGGACTACCTTGCTTTGGTTATTCTTTTTTTCCCTGCTAAGAGCTCGTAAACATCATTCAATGAGTACTTTCCTGACTCCTGACCCTACGGTCAAAATAATACAAGAGAATAGCATGTTGAAAGTACAGAACAGCATGGCAGGTTTCTGACAGCTAACATTGCCTCATCCAATTTAATTTGTCTGAATCTGTGGTATCTTGCAAAGAGCATACAAAGCATACGCTTCCTCAGGCTTGTACTCTGGCAGTTTTGCCATAGCTAGTTTATTATTAAGACTGTTGTCTCACACTGGTCACATAGCTCATTACTCAACATTGATTGCGTTTTGCCCGCAATTTTGCCGGACTATAACGGTTCTATGATAGAATGACTGTGTGAAAGGTTGTATAAAAATCATTGAATTAAATATGCAGGAGCTCAACTGCTTGCCTGTCCTTAGAAAACTGATAAATAATTTACCGTAACAAAGGCGTCTAATGTTTTAACGCAGTTACATTAGAGCATAATTTCTGATGTCTTCTCTTTGAGGACTCTGAACTCTGCCACATTATCTACAATAGTTAACATGTAGAAAAGTTAGCTGTGGTTATATATTTCATTAGAAAAAATTTTAAAAGTATTTAAAGACTTCTTTAGGATTAGCTAGGGTTTAATTCCATGTTATCTCAGGCTGGTCTTAATTTTACTGTCCTTTGTAATTTTATTTAATTTTATCAAAATGTGACCATCCACACTTATTACAATGCCCTGACCTCGTTCACACATAGCAGAAGATTACATTGTATGATTAATTGCCTTCATTGCAATTTTTCAACAAAGCTAATCATACCTTTTATCATTGGCCGCATCAAAATGTTTCTTAATAGTGTGGAAGCTTTCTTACTACTAGATCTATTATATCATAATCATTTCTGTTGGTGTTCTACAACTTAATGAGAAGTATCTTAAAGCTGATGGGTAGCCTCACATGTCAGTTATGAGAAATTCCAACATATATTGAAATATTGTAATGGGAAAGGTTACTATATAGGAGAGGTTACTAATAGGAATTGTTACTGTACCTAATAAAGGCAGTTACAAATACATCACTGAAATAACATAATATATGTAGACCTGATGAACTGTTTTATTCACACAAAATGTGTTGTCTGACTCATAAAATATTGAAATAAACCATTATTTGGAAATCCAGCGCCTACATTCTCATATTTTAAAGTTGGCCATTTGGAAATTACACTTCTTTATACATTGTGCAATGTATGAATACTCTTCCCCCAGTGTAGTGATGCAATATTGTGGAGCAGCAGCAGGATCCTTTACAAGATTGCTTATCTTACATACCAGGTGAGTGCATTGAAAATTTTTTAAAGTGTGCTATCCAATTTTGGACTCCAACTACTACACCCAGAGAGCACCTCTTTTTTCTCCCTTTACTTCTTCCCCTCCCTTCTCCTTCTAGATCTGCACAGAAGTAGTTTTACTACACATAATAATATACACCAGTATCTATGAATCTATTCATTTGGTGACCTCTAATATGCAAGGAGTTTGTAAGTGTTGTCAACTTTTTTCTTATCTGCTGCTTGCTTATAGTTTAAACATACTAAAAATTAGTAACATTTGCATCCTAGCATTTTTTAAAGAAAGTTTTTTTTTAAAAATTTAAATATTTTAAAACTGTTATAGAGGGCCCCAAAGCAGGGGCCCAACCGGCGGTCCCCGACGGTGGGGGCCGAGCAAATCCTTGGGTCGCCGGGCCAGCTACACCGATGCCACCCCCCATTGCTTTAGTCCGGGCGTTCGGATCTACTCTACGCGGCCGCAAGAAGCAGCTGAAAATCGTGCAGCTCATACTATAGTGAAAGGGGGTGGTTTTTTCCCATTCCTCTTTCCCTATCTCTGTAAATCGGCGCTCATGGCACCGGGCTCTAGAGAGCAGCGAGGGGGGGGGGGGGGGGAAGAAAACAGTGGGGTTCACACCCCCTGCCTGCTCGGCTGTCGGGAGGCCTGGACTAAAAACCTTTGAGAATCCCAGGGTCCGGGTCGAAGGGGGCACCTGCCCCAGGGCCGAAATACATTTTTATTTTGGTAGGGGCACTGCTCCTCCTTCTGAGCGCGCCGCTGTGGAGGGCCGCGCCTGCTCGATCGGTCCCGCCCTGGAAAGCAAACAGGACAGCAAGTTGTGGGGCTCGGCCAACTGCGCTGGGCCCCCGCAAAGACCGCTCATGCCCAAACCCCTTTCAGGACAGTGGAAAAGGCAGAAAGGTTGGGCCCGGGCGGTCCTGCGATTTTGCGCCAGCGCGCTCTGCCTCCTACACATGTGATCGTTGTGGTGGTGCTTCACCCCCTTTCACTTTCCCATCATTGAAAGGAGGTACGAGCGGCACCATCTGCACGATACACGGACCTTTTTTAATAATAGGACAAACAGTTCACTAGCAGGGGCCCACCGGCTGCAAAACTATACCCCCGCTCTAATGCTCCCCCCTTTCCTGTGGGGGCAGCTTCAGGCGGGCCTTTAAACGTTTTTCCCCTAAAGGGGCTGCTTCTACTGGACCCAAAATCCTGTATCCTCCGGGGCCTCAAGGTCCCGTTTTTATTAATATGTTCCAATGGGCATTGCTCCGTGTTTTCCTGCCCTTTTGTTGTGGGGGGCGCAGCCAGCATGGTGGCCCGCTCCACATCTTGGTTCCTGCGAGGCCCAGACTATTGGCATGTTTTTTAAACTAGGCCTTGTCCTTCATATTCCCCAGGTCCCAGCACCCCGATGGGGGTTGCCAGGTTCTGGGCCACTGCCCCTACTACCTCCCCATGGGGCCCCTATTTACCCACCCCTACTTTATAGGGCCTATATAACACCTCCTAATTGGGGTATTTATATTCCTACCACTTAATTCGGGTTACCTCCCAAATTTTTGGGGTGTATTTTTTAAGCTATTTTCACAGGTATTTGGGGGGCGAAATTACGGCCCGAAAATTTTCCCCCTGTGTATTTGGGGGCGGGGAGGGAGCGGGGGCCGGCACCTCCCCGGCCATAGACTTTTTACCGGGGCGGTTTTACGCGCAGAAATTAATGTCATTATTCCCCCCTCGGGGATTCCCCGGCAAAGGAGGGACGTAACCCAAATTCTCTATGAAAACTGGGGATTACCGGCATGACGGGGACGTTTTCCAGCCGTAATTTGCGCCTCCGGGTGTAGTTACGGAGGAAATCTGTCCCTTTTTAACCGTGTGAACTTTAGCCTTATTTTTTATGGGAAAAAAGGGGTCATTAAACATGTGGGGGGTGCTATGGTGGGGGTTTGTGGGGGGGGAACAGGTGAGAGGTTCTGAAAAGTGAGGAGTCCAAGGGGTGTTTTGTGGAGAATTCTGTAGGGACACAGGCATGGCGGGGGAGAAGTCGTCATGGGTCATGCCATAGGAAAAGGAAAGGAAAAAAAAAGTGACTCAGCGAGAAGCCGTCACCCTGTGATTCCCTGAATGTCAGAGGTTATTTTCGCTGTGTTTGATCAATGCTGTTTTTACTGTTATTTTTGGGGTGACCTGCTTTGCGGTGATCTCCCCACTATGTGGTCTTACATGGCGGTTTTGGAGGTTTATTGGTTTTCCTGTTTGTGGTTTGGTACACTTGTCCCCCATTTTAAAGAGAGGAATTGTCCCTGACTGTGGATTAGGGGGGTTTTCTTATCCCTTTTTTAAATTTTTTCTTGGTTTATGTGTTGTTTATTTTTGAAAATGTTGACCCGGGAAAAACTGGAGGCAAAAATTGTATGTGGGCTGGTGGTGGTTTTTTTTCCAGAGGCTGCTTTTTAGTCCCAGTCCAGCCCGGGCTGCTGGACGCCGGGTCCTGAAGGAAGCAGCGACGCAAGGACCGGGAATGGTGAGTAATAGCCTTCTTTTCTTTTTTTTTTCCTTTTACTAGCCTGGCTGTAACTACAGGGTAACGGGGTGGGGGGGGAGAGGGGGAGGGGGGGGGCTAAAATTATTTATTAGCACTACAGGGGGGCTATAATTAATAATTATAATTACCGGGGGGCCTATAATTATTTATTAGCACTACAGGGGCCTATAATTATTTATTAGCACTACAGGAGGGGCTATAATTATTTATTATCACTACAGGAGCCTATAATTATTTATTATCACTACAGGGGAGCTATAATTATTTATTAGCACTACAGGGGCCTATAATTATTTATTAGCACTACAGGAGGGCCTATAATTATTTATTATCACTACAGGAGCCTATAATTATTTATTAGCACTACATGGGGGCTATAATTATTTATTAGCACTACAGGGGGGCTATAATTATTTATTATAATTACAGGGGGGGCCTATAATTACTTATTTTCACTACAGGGGGGCTATAATTATTTATTACAATTACAGGGGGGGCTATACTTATTTATTTTCACTACAGGGGGCTTTAATTAATTATTAGCACTACAGGGGGGCTATAATAATTAGCACTACAAGGAGCACATATTTATGTATCTTTACTACAGGGGGCATATTTAGATCTATCATTAATACACTTTATATATGTAATAGAGCAGATTACATATGTATATTATATACATGGATAATACTGACCCACAGAGCTGACAGAAAATCTGCAGTTATAGAATACTGGTTACCCCATACTACACCCCTAAATGAAACAGTATACACTCTATTGTGTTTTTTTTCTGTGTGTGATTCTAAACCTCCAACCTCCTGCATAACCCCGCCCCAAATAACCCCACCCCCAATAACCACGCCCCCCACCGGGGCCGTGGAAAAATTGTCGTGCATCAAACCGGTCCATGGTGACAAAAAGGTTGGGAACCGCTGCCCTAAAGCACCATGAATCTGCACTGTGTCGTCTAGTTTCCTTAAGAAAATTTGATGAAGAGTGAAATCTGTAAATCAAGTGAGTTCTATCTTCCTTGTGTTACAGGAATACCAGGTGTAGACATTGTTTTTTTCAGTTTTCCAGTAAAAAAAACAAATTTTCATATGCCCTAAAAGGTCATTCTGCATTAGTTAGAGGAACTTTATAGCTTGGTCAGAATTGAGGGTGGAAAGGAAACATCTCCCATTCTGGAGGACCTGTTCTGCACGGCATTAAAACAAAAACCTGTGGTCAGTGTGTCATATTTTATTCCCCTCCTATGGTGGAACAAAGAAAAACATAACACCATCTATCACGTTTCCACACAGACTAAGTAAGAAAAAGAGGAAATAGCAAGCTCACCAACCAACTATACTATGGATTGTACAGAAGCACCATGAGTTGTGCAATAGTATCTTCAATAGTTCTGCAAATTCTGCAATTCAGGTGAAAGAAAATAACGGAACCTTTTGAACAATACTGGTGGACTCCAAAAAGCAACAAACAACAAAAGTGGTACACAAGAAAACACATGAAAAGGCAATACAAAGAGTACCAATAAAAAGACTTACCGCTATATTCAGCAAACAGACAGTGGGCAGATGAAGACAGGTGCACAGTTTGGTACTCCTCAAAAGCTGGCCCTATAACCCTATCAAGCTGGCCTTACCCGTAACACCAAAACTTTTATCTCTGATGTTAACCATAACGCCAGAAGCATTCCTGCCATTTTTGCCTTTATCTTGTCTTTATTGAGTTACTCCATAAAAACTGTACTACAGGATGTCATAAACATTTCAATAGCTTACTTATTTCCAGCATAGTAATGTTTTTAATCATAGCAGTATTAGATATAAAATGTGCACGGTATTGACATGTTTCTTACATTCTGTAGTAGTAGTAGATTTAATGGAGTAACTCCATTGGAACAGTTTTGCAGAATTTTTGAAGCTCTGCACAAATTGCAATTCATTGCTGAAGACCAAGCATGAGGACAATCTGTGATCATCTTATGGTGCAACCACTAGGCAAAGGACAAAATATTATTGGTTTTGTGAACAGAAAAAAATGTCCATCTGATGAGAATTTTGGACATATTTTGACACTAGAAACGGAATACAATGCATTGATGATTGGTGCAAGAAATCATGAGATTTTTATTACTCCACCCAGTAGTCAATCCCTAAGCTTGCAGTGGCCATTTTGGTTACATCGCAGCCAGATGTATTCTTTGTTTGCTTCAGTCAGCATATTCTGCCACCGATGTATGTTAGAGAAGTCCCTCATGAGTGTGAGCACAGTCTCTGTACAAGCATATGGTAGATATATTCATTTCCCTTTACCAATTGCATGTGAAGATCCAATAAGGAAGATGCAACGGATATCCTTGAGGTACTTTATTGACTGTAACTGAGAAATGGCATATAGCGGACGATATATAGAGGATGACATATAGAATTCAAAACAGATTCTCCTCTCCAGCTCTGTATAACATGTCTGGTCAAAATGGAGATACAGCAACAATGTAACAGAATGTGACCCCACAGAACAGGAATAGTGTTGATCGAACTGTTCTAGAAAAATTAAGTTCTAGTAGAACTACTAGAATTTTTAGAACTCGAACCTAACCAAACATTTTACTGCTCGTTCGAGTAAAGTTGTAGATCTAGTTTGACACGCCATTTTCAGTTTTGCTTTCAGCAGCTTTCTGCACTTTTGCAGGCCATCCAATCAGTGCACAGCACAGAGAACTGTCACAAACTTAATTGCTGAGGTTTAGGGCTTTCATTGGGTGCTAAAATCACATGACCATGTTATATATATTTCACTGTATTGCCTTGAGAACACCATTTTCAGCTCACTCTCTGTACTGTACAGACTGGTCTTAGTTAGAAAGCATTTTCCTCTCCATAGACATAGATAGTTAGGGAGTTTGGAATTGCTGGCTGCATCTTTCCCACACCCAGATGCTGTTATTTGGTGACATTTTCAGGCTCACATAATGCCTAACTCTCATATATATAGATATATATTTTACAGAGTGCTTGGATTTGCTAATTCATACTCAGTGCCCAAAAGTTCTGTTTTTGCAGTGTTGGGGGTTCAGTAATTGTAAAACAGACCATCTCCAAATCTCCTATGTGTCAAAGGCTCTTTTGGGCCCTCTCAGGATGCAGGGCCCTGTAGCAGCTGCTACTGTTGCACCTCCTATAGCTACGCCCCTGCTTGCAAGCTGTCCTCATCTTTGCAGTTAGCCATTGAAAGGAATGAAGTATTTTAGCATCTCAATTGTTTTCTGTGACTCTTAGAGCCAAATTTTCTTCACTAAGTTGTTTCACGCATACAGTTTACTGTTATGTATGGTAATTCCAGCTTCTCCTCACCTGTATAGGTATATAAATGAACCAGAACGTCTTCTCCCATAGACTTTAATGGGGTTCGAAGTTCGAGCTCGAATAGAACTTCGAAACGAACTCAGAAAAGTCTGAGGTTCTAATCGAACTAGAACTTTTTACTGTTCACTCAATATTAAACAGGAGCAGTAACAGAAAAGCAAAGACATATTAGAATAACATCATTATGGTTTACATAACCATTTACAAACAGTGGCCCCAGGGTGGCAGCAAACACATCAAACATGATATACAACAGCTATAACATTTATACAATATAATAAATGAATGGGTTCCAATTGGGAACACACAACTCATTTGAAAAATGTCCATTTCCATACAGTGGTACATTTTGGGAGGCATGCTGATGCGGCCTTCTCCAACCAGACCAGGAAGTGAATTTGAGGACCTTCCAGTGAAAAAGTGCAAAAGAACCTGTGATAACACATCGACTACAGGTGGGGCCTATAGTGCATCATAGAACACTATTGATTTTTTTTTCTAGGCAGATCTTCCAAAATCCACACAAAAATCTGTTCACTGACTTTTTGCTTGTTTCCCATTGACTTAAATAGTATATTTTCAGATGGAAATCAGATGGAAGCAAGTGCATGTTCCAGGATTTTAACAATGCTGGGGGTTTTGAAATCCGTCCGGCAGAAAACTGAGCTGTGTAGACTACTAGGCAAATTTCATAGCGAGGTCTATGGAGATGGTTAACAGTCGGTTTTCAGACAGTTTCAAAATCCGAATCACAAACCGACTAAAAACACTTGCACTGACCAAATACCGGTTGGATTCTAAATAAAGAATCCAACCAGGTTTTTATCATTTTTTGAACATATTAGGGAGATGGTTCTGTTCGCGGTTTGTGAATTCCGGTGTCCCCCCAAACACCGAATTGTACATGTTCTGCCCCATAATCGCATGGAAGAATGTAAATGTTCTAAGTCTTTTTAATGGTTTTCGAAGACTACAGCTCAGATTTTTTATTGAAGTTTATGGGGATGGTTGACATTCGGTTTTCAGTTGGTTTTCGGATTTAAAAACCGTGTGAAAAACCGACTAAAAACCGTGCTGTGTTGACTCTTATTGCAAAGAGACCTTCTTAACCCCTTACCACCAGAGCCATTTTTAATCTTCCTGACAGAGCCCGGTTTTAAAATGTCATTGTCATTTTATGTGAGAATAACTTTTTGACACTTTTACCTATCCAAGTGATTTAGAGACTGTTTTCTCGTGACACATTGTGCTTTTAGTTAGTAATACATTTTGGTCCAAAAAGCTTGTTTATTTGTGAAAAATAATATGAAAATTTGCAAAAATTAGCAATTTTCAAAGTTGAAAAATTTCTGCGTGTAAGAAAGATAGTTTATAAATAGCATCTACCATATGTCTACTGTAGGTTGGCCTCATTTTTTTAATTTATTTTTTTTTACCACATTACGGGGCTTGGAAATTTAGTAGTCATTTTTCACATTTTCAAGATTTTTTTAGGGACCAGTCCAGTTCTGACATGGCTTTTAGGGGTCTGAATGTTAGATACCACCCATAAATGACCCCATCTAAGAAACTAGACTCCTTAAAGCATTTAAAAAAGTCTTTATGAAGTTTGTTACCCCTTTAGATATTTCAAAGAAATTAAAGCAAAGTATAGGTGAAATTTCAAAATTTCCCTTTGTTTGCATATTTTCAAATCTTATTCATAATTCTCTGGACACAGTAGATGTGATCAGGGAAATGCAACTGTCACGAGCAGCGCCACAGCTCGTGATCCTGGCTGTGGGTGCGCTCGTATCCCCGCTGTCCCCGTTGTGCCCGCGGCGGGTGGACTCGCTCCCTCGGGCGCTCTCACTTACCTGACCGCGCTCCTGCGCTGTCATAGCCGTCTGCCGGCCAGTGCGCACGTCCCTGCTCCCTAGGGCGCGCGCGCGCCGCCGGTGTTAGATTTAAAGGGCCAGCGCGCTGGTAATTGGTGTTGGCGGTCGATGACCCTATATAATGGCTCCACCTCTTCCTTGACCTCGCCGATTCCATAGTGCCTGTACCTATGCGAGGAAGCCTTCTGTCACTCCGTTTCGTCTCTTCCGTGTACCAGTTCCGTTTATGCCCGTCTAATGACCACGAACCTTCGCTGCCTGCCCTGACCTTCTGGCCCGACCCCGACTACGAGTTTGCCAGCTGTTTCTGTACCGCGTTGTGCCTGGACTGCCTCCGCAAGCAGGTCACATCAGGAGTAGCAGCCTGGTGGAATCCCGCCGCAGCAAGTCCATCCCACTTTGCGGCGGGCTCTGGTGAAAACTGGGACCCACTTAGACTCCGCTCCCTGGTGTGGCCTCTACCACCGCTTGCGGCGGTCCAGTGGATCCACTAACCCAGTCCGTTACAGCAACTTAATATTGATTCCCCAGATTCTGCTGTTTTCAGAGATATCCCATATGTGGCTCTAGTGCGCTATTTGACTCAACCACAAGCCCCAGAATAGGAGGAGCACCTACCAGACTCTGGGGTCTCATTTTCATTACGATTTTATTTAGGCGCCAGTTCAGGTTTGCAGACACTCTAAGGTTCTAAAACTTAATAAACACCTCTAAAAAGACCCCATATTGGAAACTACACCCCTTAAGAAATACATCCAGGGGTGCAGTGAGTATATCGATCCCACAAGTGTTTCACTAATTTTTTTAGCATTAGGCTCTGAAAATAAAAACAAAATAAAAATTCCCACAATCTGCAATTTTAGCTGAAAATGTTTAATTCTACATGGAATCCTGGAAAAAAAGGACCCCAAATTGTGTTACGCAATTTCCTCCAAGTTCGGCAATACCCTACATGTGGGTGTAAACTGCTGTTTGGGCGCATGGCAGGGCATACAATGGTTTGGGCGCATGGCAAGGCGACAAGAGAGGGAGCACTATTTGGCTTTTGGAACGCAGATTTTGGTGGGGCCATGTCGCATTTACAAAACCCTCAAAGTACCAGAACTGGTGAAACTTTCCAGAAGTTGCCCCATTTTGGATACAACACCACTCATGGATCTCATCAAGAGGTGTATTGTGCATTTTGGGTGTACAGGTGTTCATAGTTTTTTTTAGCATTGGGCCATGAAAATGGGTGAAGAAAACACAGTTCCTCTATTGTTTTTTTGGGCTACATTTTTACAGCGTTTGCCTTACGGGATAAGTTACAAGATAACTTTACTATGGGAGTCGGTACAATTACAATGATATAAATTTTATATCGTTTTTTTTATGTTTTATTACTTTAACACAATAAAAATGGTTTTTTAAACATCTTTTTTATATCGTCATAGTCTAACAGCAATAACTTTTATTTTGCTATGTACAGAGCTGATTATGGGCTTGTTTTTTGTGGGAGAAGTTGATGTTTTATTTGTACCATTGTGGGGTGCATATGACGCTTTTTATTCAGGTTTTTTTGAGGCATTTTGAACCAAATACAGCAATCCTGGAAGGGTTTTTTTTTAAATTTTTTTACAGCGGTCACCATGCAGTATAAATAACATCCTAGCTTTACTCATCAGGTCAATATGATTACAGCAATACCCAATTTGAATATTTTTTTTATGTTTTACTGCTTTTTCACAATAAAAACACTTTTATTCAAAAAGAAAACACGTTTTTGTGTCACCATAGTCTGAGAACCATAACTTTTTTTATTTTTCTGTTTACGGAGCTGTGTTTTTATTGGTATCATTTTGGCTTTTTGATTGCTTTTAAATCCGTTTATTGGAAGGCAGGGTGAAGAAAATACTGCAATCTTAGTAGTGTTTTTTTATTTTTATTTTTAACAGTGCTCACTTTGCAATATACATGACAAGTTAGTTTTACTCCTTGGGTCAAGGCGATTATGGCGATACCCAGTTCATATATATATATATATATATATATATATAATATATTTTATATATATATATATATATATATATATATACATATATATTTATTTTTTAAGTGTTTTTTAAATGTAAAACCATATTTATGCATCGCTGTCTTCTGATTGCCATAACTTATTACTTTTTATTTTTCCATATAAAGAGATGTGTAAGTTTTTTTTTTTTTGTTTTTTTTGGCGGGATGAACTGATGTTTTAATTGGCATCACTTTGGTGTTTATATGAGTTTTTGATCACTTTTTATTCCATTTTATGTGGTACATGATGAACAAAAATCGCAATCCTGTGACTGTTTTTTTTTTACGACTTTCACCGTACAGGTTAATTAAATGTGATATATTTATAGAGCAGGTCGTTACGCATGCGGCGATACCAAATATGGGTACTTTATATATTTTTGATCTTTTTGGGGGGCGATTGGTGTTTGTAAAGGGGAAAAGGGCGGTGTACGTGTTATTTTATTTTTTATGTTTGTGTTTTACTTTTTTACACTTTTTTCACTTTTCCCCAAAGGGGAATTATATGAGCAATCTCCAAATCGCTTATACAAGAAGAGACCTGTACATAGCATTACTGCTGTGTACTGGTCTCCATGGTGACTGTCAGTCAACATGCTCACAATGCATTGCGGGCATGGTGACATCCCCGGAAAACCCGGATGCATTCAGAAAGCATCTAGGCTGTCGGGTAAGGGGACCCATCGAGTGGGCTTCTGCGCCGCTCGCAGGCAGAAGGAGCTCACTCCTCCTGCCTGCAACTTTGATGTCGCAATCATGATAGGTCGTGACATCGAAGGGTTGATCACCCGACTGCAACTGGTGGGGATGCGGCATGATGCCAGCAGTAATATACCACTGTTGCCATGCCACGATCTTGTGAGCTCCGCTTGTGAGCTCGCAAGATCGCCATGGCGTACCAATATGTCAACTTGCGGGAACCCCTACCCGACCTTGAAGTATGGGTACGTCAAACATCAATAAGGGGTTAAACAAACAGAATTTTTCAGAGTCAAGGACAGGGTTAGAACAACTCTTTAATGTGGTTGTGTAAAAGCTGTATCATCCCGCCAGCCAACATTAATGCCAGCAGAAAAGGAGTCTGGGTACAGATGGTTTAATGCAAATTAAGGTTATGGGTTAAGGTTAACTGCAACCCTACTCAAAAGACAATCCTTTCCCCAAGTAAAACTCCAACCAGTCACAGCATCTTAATGTGTCCAAATTCCATGGGATTAGGGTTAAACCCTATGTCTAATCCCAAATCCAGTGCCAACTGTAACCCTAGCTCCAACCCTAAAACTAACCCAAATAAAACGCCAACCCTTAACTCTAACCCTAACCCCAACTATAAGTTAGAGGAAGGGTTAAGGACAATTTTTCATGAATTCAGCCAAAATTCATTTTGGGCTCAGTTGAATTTCGGATATTAAACTTAAATTTAGCCATTACCCAAATCTGGACCATGCATATTACAACACTAACTTCAATGACAACAGTTAATGCATTAAGGCATCTTCAGAAATCACAGGAAAGTTTGATCCCCAATTAAAATAATATACCTTTATTACACTATAGTTTAAAACAAACTCCTACACCGATAATCACAAATAATAAAGACAAGACAAATAATACATTCATATGCACCCACAATAATCAAGGGTGACCAGAATACCAATAAGGACAAAGTAATAATATCAAAGAAGATATCACTCACAATACCGTAGTCTTCAATTCTATATAAGACTTTAACAATAGGCCAAAAGATACAGCTATATGAGAAAGAAAAAAATACTTCTAAATAACTCACTTTTCCTCACAAAGTCCTTCATAGAGACCCTTCAAAACTATAGGATCATTGCCCCGAAAAGGATTGGCCCACCACCAATGACTATCCCTCTAGGACCCTGCTATATCCCTCACATAATAGGAGATTCATAAGCGAGCTGAATTCAAATAAAGAGTTCCAAGCTATAGGACTCCAGGTTAGCAAAAAACTCCCAATGCATTTCCCCCACAACAACAGGTTCATCAGGGGATTAGATATGAAGCAATATTTGTGATTATCAGTGTAGGTGTTTGTTTTAAACTATATTGTAATAAAGATGCATTATTTTAATTGAGGATCAAAATTTACATTTAACACCACTAAGATTTCTATATTGTTTCATTTCTGTTATTCTTCCTAGAAATGTTTTAATACATTGTACAATGGTGCTGTCAAATAGGGGTGTACCCCTGCATTTTCTGTCACTGTCCAATTAGTGTTGACAAAGTCAATGTGTACAGGGACACACCCTTTTGACAATTTGATCTATAGCACCCAGCTGACTGCTGTACAAAAACAATGGGATTAACAGATGAATAGCATAACATATTGTCATAAGAAAAACTGCTCCGGATTTTTTTGATTCATGAGAAACACAAGCATAAGTTTATAAAGACATGCAGGTGAGTCCCAACCC